>WNNJ02002553.1:0-300643 GCA_012934845.2 Pomphorhynchus laevis
CGAAAATCCCACAGGAGGGCTATGCTTAATTATTATGTATTTAGTTTATTTCGTAAAAAGGCTCCAGTCCGAAAGGGCGTGGGTTCGAATCCCACCGCTGCCAGTTTAATTCAGCATGTTAAGTAATGGCTCAAAATTAGTTTATTCCTCCAACTTTTTAATAAAAACAATCAATATGTAAAGAGAGAAAATCGAATTTATAGAAAAATTGGTAGTTAAATCCAATTTAAAAAATTGGATTATTTGCTCTTGTTTGATTTAAAGTTTTGATTTGTTTTTTTTTTCGAAAAAAAATTAATTAAAATTGTAAAAAATTGGTTTCAGGAAACATCACCTACAGCGGTGGTGCTGCCTGAATATCATGTACATTGCCGGTTTCGAAAATCCCACCGGAGGGCTATGCTTAATTATTATGTATTTAGTTTATTTCGTAAAAAGGCTCCAGTCCGAAAGGGCGTGGGTTCGAATCCCACCGCTGCCAGTTTAATTCAGCATGTTAAGTAATGGCTCAAAATTAGTTTATTCCTCCAACTTTTTAATAAAAACAATCAATATGTAAAGAGAGAAAATCGAATTTATAGAAAAATTGGTAGTTAAATCCAATTTTAAAAATTGGATTATTTGCTCTTGTTTGATTTAAAGTTTTGATTTGTTATTTTTGAAAAAAAATTAATTAAAATTGAAAAAAATTGGTTTCAGGAAACATCACCTACAGCGGTGGTGCTGCCTGAATATCATGTACATTGCCGGTTTCGAAAATCACACCGGAGTGCTATGCTTAATTATTATGTATTTAGTTTATTTCGTAAAAAGGATCCAGTCCGAAAGGGCGTGGGTTCGAATCCCACCGCTGCCAGTTTAATTCAGCATGTTAAGTAATGGCTCAAAATAAGTTTATTCCTCCAACTTTTTAATAAAAACAATCAATATGCAAAGAGAGAAAATCGAATTTATAGAAAAATTGGTAGTTAAATCCAATTTTAAAAATTGGATTATTTGCTCTTGTTTGATTTAAAGTTTTGATTTGTTATTTTTGAAAAAAAATTAATTAAAATTGAAAAAAATTGGTTTCAGGAAACATCACCTACAGCGGTGGTGCTGCCTGAATATCATGTACATTGCCGGTTTCGAAAATCCCACAGGAGGGCAATGCTTAATTATTATGTATTTAGTTTATTTCGAAAATAGGCTCCAGTCTGAAAAGGCGTAGGTTCGAATCCCACCGCTGCCAGTTTGATTCAGCATGTTAAGTAATGGCTCAAAATTAGTTTATTCCTCCAACTTTTTAATAAAAACAATCAATATGTAAAGAGAGAAAATCGAATTTTTAGAAAAATTGGTAGTTAAATCCAATTTTAAAAATTGGATTATTTGCTCTTGTTTGATTTAAAGTTTTGATTTATTTTTTTCGAAAAAAAATTAATTAAAATTGTAAAAAATTGGTTTCAGGAAACATTACCTACAGCGGTGGTGCTGCCTGAATATCATGTACATTGCCGGTTTCGAAAATCTCACAAGAGGGCTATGCTTAATTATTATGTATTTAGTTTATTTCGTAAAAAGGCTCCAGTCCGAAAGGGCGTGGGTTCGAATCCCACCGCTGCCCGTTTAATTCAGCATGTTAAGTAATGGCTCAAAATTAGTTTATTCCTCCAACTTTTTAATAAAACCAATCAATATGTAAAGAGAGAAAATCGAATTTATAGAAAAATTGGTAGTTTAATCCAATTTAAAAAATTGGATTATTTGCTCTTGTTTGATTTAAAGTTTTGATTTGTTTTTTTTTTCGAAAAAAAATTTATTAAAATTGTAAAAAATTGGTTTCAGGAAACATTACCTACAGCGGTGGTGCTGCCTGAATATCATGTACATTGCCGGTTTCGAAAATCCCACCAGAGGGCTATGCTTAATTATTATGTATTTAGTTTATTTCGTAAAAAGGCTCCAGTCCGAAAATGCGTTGGTTCGAATCCCACCGCTGCCAGTTTAATTCAGCATGTTAAGTAATGGCTCAAAATTAGTTTATTCCCCCAACTTTTTAATAAAACCAATCAATATGTAAAGAGAGAAAATCGAATTTATAGAAAAATTGGTAGTTAAATCCAATTTAAAAAAATTGGATTATTTGCTCTTGTTTGATTTAAAGTTTTGATTTATTTTTTTTTTCGAAAAAAAATTAATTAAAATTGTAAAAAATTGGTTTCAGGAAACATTACCTACAGCGGTGGTGCTGCCTGAATATCATGTACATTGCCGGTTTCGAAAATCTCACAAGAGGGCTATGCTTAATTCTTATGTATTTAGTTTATTTCGTAAAAAGGCTCCAGTCCGAAAGGGCGTGGGTTCGAATCCCACCGCTGCCCGTTTAATTCAGCATGTTAAGTAATGGCTCAAAATTAGTTTATTCCTCCAACTTTTTAATAAAAACAATCAATATGTAAAGAGAGAAAATCGAATTTATAGAAAAATTGGTAGTTAAATCCAATTTAAAAAATTGGATTATTTGCTCTTGTTTGATTTAAAGTTTTGATTTGTTTTTTTTTTTCGAAAAAAAATTAATTAAAATTGTAAAAAATTGGTTTCAGGAAACATCACCTACAGCGGTGGTGCTGCCAGTATATCATGTACATTGCCGGTTTCGAAAATCCCACAGGAGGGCTATGCTTAATTATTATGTATTTAGTTTATTTCGTAAAAAGGCTCCAGTCCGAAAGGGCGTGGGTTCGATTCTCACCGCTGCCAGTTTAATTCAGCATGTTAAGTAATGGCTCAAAATCAGTTTATTCCTCCAACTTTTTAATAAAAACAATCAATATGTAAAGAGAGAAAATCGAATTTATAGAAAAATTGGTAGTTAAATCCAATTTTAAAAATTGGATTATTTGCTCTTGTTTGATTTAAAGTTTTGATTTGTTTTTTTTTCGAAAAAAATTAATTAAAATTGTAAAAAATTGGTTTCAGGAAACATTACCTACAGCGGTGGTGCTGCCTGAATATCATGTACATTGCCGGTTTCGAAAATCTCACAAGAGGGCTATGCTTAATTATTATGTATTTAGTTTATTTCGTAAAAAGGCTCCAGTCCGAAAGGGCGTGGGTTCGAATCCCACCGCTGCCAGTTTAATTCAGCATGTTAAGTAATGGCTCAAAATTAGTTTATTCCTCCAACTTTTAAAAAAAACAATCAATATGTAAAGAGAGAAAATCGAATTTATAGAAAAATTGGTAGTTAAATCCAATTTTAAAATTGGATTATTTGCTCTTGTTTGATTTAAAGTTTTGATTTGTTTTTTTTTTTCGAAAAAAAATTAATTAAAATTGTAAAAAATTGGTTTCAGGAAACATTACCTACAGCGGTGGTGCTGCCTGAATATCATGTACATTGCGGTTTCGAAAATCATAATGGAGGGTTATGCTTAATTCTTATGTATTTAGTTTATTTCGTAAAAGGGCTCCAGTCCGAAAGGGCGTGGGTTCGAATTCCACCGCTGCCAGTTTAATTAAGCATGTTAAGTAATAGCTTTAAAATTAGTTTATTCATCCATCTTTTTAATAAAAACAATCAATATGTAAAGAGAGAAAATCGAATTTATAGAAAAATTGGTAGTTAAATCCAATTTTAAAAATTGGATTATTTGCTCTTGTTTGATTTAAAGTTTTGATTTGTTTTTTTTTCGAAAAAAAATTAATTAAAATTGTAAAAAATTGTTTCAGGAAACATCACCTACAGCGGTGGTGCTGCCTGAATATCATGTACATTGCCGGTTTCGAACATCCCACCAGAGGGCTATGCTTAATTATTATGTATTTAGTTTATTTCGTAAAAAGGCTCCAGTCCGATAAGGCGTGGGTTCGAATCCCACCGCTGCCAGTTTAATTCAGCATGTTAAGTAATTGCTCAAAATTAGTTTATTCCTCCAACTTTATAATAAAAACGATCAATATGTAAAGAGAGAAAATCGAATTTATAGAAAAATTGGTTGTTAAATCCAATTTAAAAAATTGGATGATTTGCTCTTGTTTGATTTAAAGTTTTGATGTTTTTTTCGAAAAAAAAATTAATTAAAATTGTAAAAAATTGGTTTCAGGAAACATCACCTACAGCGGTGGTGCTGCCTGAATATCATGTACATTGCCGGTTTCGAAAATCCCACCTGAGTGCTATGCTTAATTATTATGTATTTAGTTTATTTCGTAAAAAGGATCCAGTCCGAAAGGGCGTGGGTTCGAATCCCACCGCTGCCAGTTTAATTCAGCATGTTAAGTAATGGCTCAAAATTAGTTTATTCCTCCAACTTTTTAATAAAAACAATCAATATGTAAAGAGAGAAAATCGAATTTATAGAAAAATTGGTAGTTAAATCCAATTTAAAAATTGGATTATTTGCTCTTGTTTGATTTAAAGTTTTGATTTGTTTTTTTTTCGAAAAAAAATTAATTAAAATTGTAAAAAATTGTTTTAGGAAACATTACCTACAGGGATGGTGCTGCATGAATATCATGTACATTGCGGTTTTGAAAATCATACCGGAGGGTTATGCTTAATTATTATGTATTTAGTTTATTTCGTAAAAAGGCTCCAGTCCGAAAGGGCGTGGGTTCGAATCCCACCGCTGCCAGTTTAATTCAGCATGTTAAGTAATGGCTCAAAATTAGTTTATTCCTCCAACTTTTTAATAAAAACAATCAATATGTAAAGAGTGAAAATCGAATTAATGGAAAAATTGGTAGTTAAATCCAATTTAAAAAATTGGATTATTTGCTCTTGTTTGATTTAAAGTTTTGATTTAATTTTTTTCGAAAAAAAATTAATTTAAATTGTAAAAAATTGGTTTCAGGAAACATCACCTTGAGGGATGGTGCTGCCTGAATATCATGTACATTGCTGGTTTCGAAAATCCCACAGGAGGGCTATGCTTTATTCTTATGTATTTAGTTTATTTCGTAAAAAGTTTATTTCCGCTTTGCCTTTTCAAATATAAATAAATAAATATTTTCTTAATAGAAAGATAACTCAAGGCAACCGAACTGACCACAACACATCAGCCAGTACTTAGACAACGTTCGTTACACAGCAGAATCATAATTGTTCATCTGTAGTCTTCCAATACTTCCTACAAGCTGATGCCCAGAGGAATCAGAGCCCTCCAACCAATCAAACTCGCCGCTTTACGACTGAACCACCCGGGTTCTGCCACCCCCCCCCGAAGGATAAGTTAAGCGGGACACGAGCAGCTTCAAGAACCGTAGCCATTGCACAGGGGGACGTCCTCTCGAAAAGAAGTCTAATCCCGAGATAATCCAAGTACTCCAGAGACGTACCTGGGATTTCTCCCTTAATGACAGATGCTGATCCCGTTTCAGTGCCCATCTAGCTCTCTTCAGAATACATTTAAGTCTATCCAGTCAGCCTTAGCTGACCAGTTTACGGTCACAGAAAATCCCAGGTAACTTACTCGACTAGAAAATACAGGGAGTGGTTCGTTGGGCAGTATGGAAGATAGAACAGAGAGTGCTAGTCACCTAAGTTTTTTCTTCGTCGCAGGGGCGCCATTAAAAACAACCACCTGCGATTTCGAGGAGTTTAAAATAAGGTTGGACTGGGGAAGCTGGTCTTTTAATCTTAAAAGGAAACGGCTGATTTCAGAGACTACGTCTTTGCACCTGCGTCCAGAAAACAGGGCTGTGGTATCATCAGCGTATACCACTAAACGTTTTTCGCGTATAAATATTTTGAACAGTTGAATGGATGCATCAAGATACAAGATAGGAGAAAGTGGTGAACCTTGAGGCACTCATGTAATAGGGTTGAACTGGCGTACATCAGGGTCGTCTTCATAGAAGAATCGCTTGGTGTACAACAGTATCTCCAATCTGTTAACAATTCTCGGAGGCAACCCGAGGGACCTGAGAGAAGAGATCACAAAGGGAATGGAGATATTGTCAAATGCGGCAGAGAAATCAAGTAAAACAGCCACAACGAGTTGATTGCTATTCTCTTGACAACACTGCTGCACCTTACCAACTGCTTAATGAACCCAGCGACCTTTGACGAAACCATGGAAACCAGGTGGGATTAAATTATGCCTACTCAAATTGACGCGGATTCTACGCGCAAGCGCTTTTTCGTAGATCGAAACGAGGGAATTTTGAATCGAGATGGGCCGCAGGTCTTTTGGAGAGCGAACCGGATTTCTCTTAGGGATAAAAATTCTCTTGCTAATATTGATGCCGGCTACATCAGAGGGCGATGCTAAAAGCATAGTGACGGCCACTTCTCTCCTTAGATCGGCTGTCAAAAGCTGACAGACCCGAGAAGAGAGTGGAGCGGTGGACTAGGAGGTGCCCGGAAGAGGACCCCAGGCATTTAGGATCTATGGAACAGAGAGATCCCTACTCCAGAAGTCCCCCGAGGCGAGATTGGTTGCGGTGATTGCGTGGCTTCATAATTATGTAGGGCAAGTGACTTCTCCAAAACATTAGCAAGACCAATGCTACTAATCTACCCAGATGCACTCTCCCTCCAACAAACAAATCTCTCTTTCTTGAATATCTTCCAGAAGGAAGACCGGGACGGATTAAAAGAAGCAATGCTTGCCTTATCCTTACCCAGCTAGAACCTATATCTAGTGCTCCAGTATTCTTTCGAGAGAGATTGACGTGCAGAAGAAAAGAGATTGGGAAGATGGAGCATATGTGCAAGGGTCTTGAGCTTTGTTGGAGTGGGATTGAAAAGGCGACCTTTATAGGTAGTCGATAAAATTCCGGTAGCTTGCGAAGAGAGGTAGGAATTGAATTTCGTTAAACTCTCATTCCCAATTCGGGGAAGCGCCGGACAGCTGCCTGAAAGACCGCCACTCTGATTGGATCAAAGTGGAATCTCCTCCGAAGCAGCATGTCCTCTTCTATCCGCCAACGGATTAGGTCATGAGAGGTGGACAGATGTTAACTCGACTGTTCAGTACATAGGGGTTTTTACAACCACCTTCATAAATCAGTTAAGGTCGCGAGTGAGTTTGTTGTAGAGCAATGAAAGGTAGGGGATGGTTGTTTATGAATGAAGTACCGGTTTCTAGCTCTGCGGAATGCTGCATTAATCCAACGACCAGTTCTGTCGTTGAAATCACCTAGTACCATGTCATAGCCGCTATCAATGATCAGATCCAGGAGGTCACGATTCTTGTAAATCTCCCCTGGACGAATGTAGACGTTGGCAAGACTGAAACGTTTACCGTTCTTACAGAGAGAAACTACTAAACAAGAAAAGGCTGAACAAGAATAATTTAAAAGAAGAAAGGATCTGAAAGAGTATTAAACTAGGGTCAAGAGTCCTTGAGATGAAGAGGAGTGAGGCGGGGTTATGTACGGAGTACAGTGGGAACAAATGTGCTTAGGGATGAATCGAGTAATGTCCTGTGGGAGACGGATAGACCGCGTCTCCTGAAAGACTATAACATCTGCATCTCGGCCTGAGAGAAGTCTAAGGGCCGAAGCTCCTCCCGAATTCCACTGAACAATGTTCAGTGAAAAAGGTTCACCGATACTTGACATAGAGTTTGATTAGTTATACGGGAATACCGGACCCTAAACATGACTAGAGATAGAAGGGTTACCCCCTCCACCACTAGCCAGGTCCACGACCGGCACTACCCCGCGAGCAGCATCATCATTTTCCAGGGAGATTACAGGCTGAGAAGAGCCCCTTGCCTTCTTTTTCTTAAGGTCTATAGTCTTTAGGGGGGCACTGTTTCCAAACCAGGACGCACGTTTGAAACCGACATCTGAACATCTGGAGTCACAGGCTGCGGGCAGCATAGGAAGTTGCATAAGTTGGAAATCAAGGCTTCTAGACGGTTACTGGAGGCCTGAATTTTAACATCCATAAGTTTCAAAATATCAATGTCAGTCATCTTCCGTTCCGACGGTAAAGAAGAAGTAACACGATGATCAGCTGCAGGACGCTGTTTTGAGAAAAGGTTAGAATACTTCTTAAAAAGAGGACATATTCTGTACCAGGAGAGATGACCATCTCCACAATTACACAGCAAATGGAAGCATCACATTTAACTCCAGAGGTAAGGGAAGAGCAGTTCCCAGAAGAACAGAGACCGCAAATCCTAGGTAGACTGCAATACGACTCCCAGTGCTTCAACTGGTGACAAATGTTACAGTGAGGATATGTAAAACCATCCTCATCAATCCTAACGAATTTCAGGTTAAACCCTAGGAATGGGTTCGTACAGGAGCGCTCCAGTATATCTGCTTGAGATGAATCAGCCGTGGCAAATGCCACATGGACTTCCAGACCAGCTTTATTAACTACTCTCCTCAGAGAGGCCAGCTTTAATAGCGCTTTGAGGGAGGCTACATCTTCCTCCTCCAAAAAAGGGGGGAAGTTTGTAATTTTTAGTGTAGCCTGAATAGGCTTATCAGAAATCTTACCAGAGTCTTTTAATTTGAGATCAAAATAAGATGCATAATCAGTAAGAAGGTCCGAATTACCGAAAGAAACCTTTAAATTATTATCGAAGGTTCTAACCGAATTAAACAGAATTCTCTTTCGGCACTTTAATGCAAAATCACGAAGGAATACATTAAAAAGATCTTGCCTTTTTATTGGAATAGTACTAGTGATAATACATAAATTCTTGGCTTTAGGAATAGGGGGAATAACACCCCATCAGCATGCAATTTTAATGACTTACATGCCAAGCAAAGCGATAATTAAACTAGATTTCAAAAACGCTTTTAACATGGTGAAGTGTAAGGTCATTCTTAACGTTGTTGAATTGGAGGTTTCGGGGATTTCTCGTTTGTAAGTCTTTGCTACAATAAACACAGTAATTTGCTCCTCGAAAATCAAATTATATCTTCGCCTGAAAGAGTTCAGCAGGATAATCCGCTCGGATGGCTAGTATTCTGCCACGCAACACGCGACATAATACAGAGCATGGGATATCCCATTTAACGTTGTTGAATTGGAGGTTTCGGGGTTTTTATCGTTTGTAAGTCTTTGTTACAATAAACACAGTAATTTGCTCCTCGAAAATCAAATTATATCTTCGCCTGAAAGAGTTCAGCAGGATAATCCGCTCGGATGGCTAGTATTCTGCCACGCAACACGCGACATAATACAGAGCATGGGATATCCCATTTAACGTTGTTGAATTGGAGGTTTCGGGGATTTCTCGTTTGTGAGTCTTTGCTATAATAAGCACAGTAATTTGCTCATCGAAAATCAAATTATATCTTCGCCTGAAAGAGTTCAGCAGGATAATCTGCTCGGATGGCTAGTAGTCTGCCACGCAACACGCGACACAATACAGAGCATGGGATATCCCATTTAACGTTGTTGAATTGGAGGTTTCGGGGGTTTTATCGTTGGTAAGTCTTTGCTATAATAAGCACAGTAATTTGCTCCTCGAAAGAGCTTTTGACAGCAACTTGTCTAGAGTAACCGCTTAACCTTTAATTATTCTAGAAACTGTGTATCCTCCATTTTTTAACGCTTATTTTACGTTACATTATATAACGATTTTGACGAAGAGTTGCCGTTATTGAAGAAAACTAAGTAGTGCAGGTGGCGCTGTTCTTGTTAAATGAAATGGCATTTGCAAATTAAGTAATCTCTAAAATAATACATCAATAGGTTAGAGTAGTATCAATGGGTATTTACAATTAATTCTAGTCATTTGTTCAAAATCGGTAGCGTGGCCGAGTGGTCTAAGGCGCTGGTTTAAGGCACCAGTCCGAAAGGGCGTGGGTTCGAATCCCACCGCTGCCAGTTTAATTCAACGTGTTAAGTGATGGCTCAGAATTAGTTTATTCCTCCGACTTTTAAACAATCAATATGTAAAGAGAGAAAATCGAATTTATAGAAAAATTGGTAGTTAAATCCAATTTAAAAAATTGGATTATTTGCTCTTGTTTGATTAAAAGTTTTAATTTAATTTTTTCGAAAAAAAAATTAATTAATATTGTAAAAAAATTGGTAGTTAAAAGAAAATAATTTGGCTTAGTTCTTTGTAAATTTAATACTTGAAAATCAATCCTAGAATACATTTATCATGTGATTGTATATAAATAATATTCAGGAAACATCACCTACAGCGGTGGTGCTGCCTGAATATCATGTACATTGCCGGTTTCGAAAATCCCACCTGAGAGCTATGCTTAATTCTTATGTATTTAGTTTATTTCGAAAAAAGTTTATTTCCGCTTTGCTTTTTCACATGTTATATAATACATTGTTAAACAAAAATATAAATAAAAATTCATTCACAATCCATTCAAAACACCTACAAAGTTGTAAAAGAACGTTAATAGATTGCTAAAATCATTTATCGAAATGATCCTATCGAACTTAAAAATTAGCCAAGAGTTAATCTATCGAATGCCAATTATGAATCATATCAGCTAACTGAGTCTATGTATATATTATTTATAAATTAAAAATAATGATAAATACAATTTAAATACAATTCAGGAAAATAAAATTGTTACAGTTGTGTACATTAAAATAATCGAAAATATTTATTGTTAGAAATCAGAATTGTTTTCTAAATTAATTTAGACAATGTCAATTTAGCTAACTGAGTCTACGTATTTTAAATTCTTTATAAATTCAAAAATAATGCTAAAAAAATTTAAACAATTAAATAATATATATTAAATAATTAATTTTTAAATAAGATTTTGTATAACTTATATCAAGTTAAAATTTAAAATTGAATTTTAAAATAAAAGTCAATTATAAATTGACTAATAAATAACAGGCAATGTATCAGAATAAGAATTAGAGGTCATCGGAAGGACTTTTTAAGTTATCAGGTGTTGGCCTCTATTCCTCGATCCAGCATATAAGCGGAGTCAAATACATGCTCTTGGGCTATTTCCTCTTAAGAAATTTGCTTATATAGTACCTTGTTATAATACAAAGTATATTATTTATTAGCCATAAAAATTTGCCACTTAAGAGTTTAAATTTATTCTTTATATTATTGTGTTGATTTATATATTTTACTATTTTCTGTTTGATGGTATTTTTATAGTAACCCAGTTTAAAATATGCATCTATTAAATTATTTAAATGATTTTGAAGGAAATCCAATATTATTACATATTGTTGCAATTCTTAAAATTTCATTATTTAATGTATTATATTTTATATTATATGGTATGCATGAATGCTCATGCAAAAATATGTTTCTTGTAAATTTAAATATGTCATCTTTACGATATAAATTAATAGTAGTTTTAGTTAATGTTAATTTAATGTTCATATCTAGATATACACTTTCTTTATCATTAATATTGGTTTTGTTTAAGAATAAGGCTTTCTGGATAAATGTGTTCACTAATTGAATAAAAATTATTAGAATTAAATACACATATATCATCAATGTATCGAACATATATTTCATATATTTATATTGTTTAGATTTAGTTTTTACACAGTTATGAACAAATTCATATTCTATAAAGCTTAAAAATAAGTCAGCTATAATTGGGCTACTATTATCTCTCATTAAAGCACTTATTATTTGTCTAATAATGATGTATTTCCTCTGATAAAACTATCTAGTATCTTATTCTAATACAAAGTATATTATTTATTATCCATCCATAAAAATTTGCCACTTAAAAGTTTAAATTTATTCTTTATATTATTGTGTTGATTTATATATTTTACTATTTTCTGCTTGATGTTATTTTTATAGTAACCTAGTTCAAAATATGTATCTATTAAATTATTTAAATGATTTTGAAGGAAATCCAATATTATTACATATTGTTGCAATTCTTAAAATTTCATTATTTAATGTATTATATTTTATATTATTAAAGACTACTATATGTAAATATAGTATATAATAAATACACTATTATATGTAAATATGCGTTAATACAAAATTATGTAGGAAACACTCGTTGTTATATTAGAAAAATAATTAATTTTCATTTCAATATTTTAGCATGTCACTTTCAAAAATGGTTTAAAAACTTAACAATAAAACTTTGAGTCTTGTTTTCCAATGTGTGCTTAGTCCTCATTTACAATTTTTATGAATAATTGCATGAAATCGGAGCAAATCAGATCAGGTCACTGTCTACGTATATTAAAATAATTAAATAATAAATAATTAAACAATAAAAAATTACAAATAATTAATATTTATTATATTATAATTTTTAATAAAATTATATAATTTTTAGCCGATATTGGAGCAAATCAGATCAGGTCACTGTCTACGTATATAAAAATAGTTAAATAATTGAATAATAAATAATTAAACAATAAATCATTACAAATAATTAATAATTATTATATTATATTTTATATAATATTTTATGTTATTTATGTGAAATCTGATATAAAATTATTAAATTATTTATCATTTAATTATTTTATTTAATATATTTTATATAATTTTATATAAGATTTCCTACAAGTTACATTTTATAATTTTATATTAGATTTCATATAACTTATATCAAGTTAAAATAAAAAATTGAAATTTAAAATAAAAGTCAACTTTTATGAATTGACTTATAAATAACAGACGATGTTTCAGAATAATGATTAAAGGAATGCATCATTCGGAGCATGTATGTACGATATATCACTGATTTCAGTGCGTGCTTTTGTTTTGCAAAATTGCATGAAAGTTATATATGATGATATCTATTTGCTTTTTAATGAATGTTATGTCATAAATTGCTTTATTTTGAACTTCTAAGAACAACTTTATCAACTTATGAAAAAGTGAAAATTTTCATAACTTAAAAAAGCAATTCTTTCAGGAGTAACTGCTCCTGAAGTTCCGGCTTCGAACACTATTACTCAGCACAAAATGGCATTTTTAAAAGCTACTTTTAAAACACAAATATAAATGATATCAATTAATATTCATATCAACGTAATATTTTTTATAACCAAGAAATAAATATAAATTAAATAATTGATAATAATTAATAATCCCTCCCTAGGCAACTACCTCCCTAGGTAGTTGCCTAGGGAGGGATCTCCAGTCGATTCCAAAAAGGATGCCGCATTCCCTCGTTGCAAGGCTGCGCTGATTTGTTGCATGATCCAGCTGAATGCGCGTTTATCACCGGTTGTCCACACCAACCTTGAACCAAGCTGCCTCAAAAACGCAGATGCGCTGGGGCCGACAACGCCAAGTGTTTCGATGGTAATAGGGACGAACAAATACTGTTAATCTACGAAGCAGCTGATTTGGTTCGTTTGAGCTGCTCCGTGCTGGCTGCAACAGCGCTAGCAGAAGTCACCGCATGTGCGACATGACTGGCGGCCAGGGTGTTCGGGCAAGTGAAATCCCAAACGAGTATGCGGCCAGCTTCCCATGGCATAAGAGTCGCACCATAGCATCATTGCCATTGTCTCGAACTAATCTTGCCGGTTCGACTCTGGAGTGCAAGAGCCAATCTCAAAATATCGTTGACCGCAACATGTCGATAGTAACGAGATGTTATCCTGTTGCAGTCTACGGTATGAGCCCTGTGCCGCAGGACCGACACTCCGTAGATACACAAATGCCGATGAAAGTATTGAACACCGAGTCTCAACGGTACGGCGATAGAAATAGATCAATCATCAAGTCGTGTGCGGAGGATGTGATCGGAAGTGTTTCAAGGAACGCCCCGGACTTCTTTGATGCTACTGCGATTAGTCGGGCTCGAGATTTAGTTGTTCGTGCTTCGTTAACAAGTCTCAGTTGGCACCCTTCGTAGTGTTCAGCCATCCATCATTTTTGAGATATTTGATCCGATGGAATGGTCGTCCGATATTCCGCGTTCCATTGATTTGTGGTATTTTTTCAGTCTAATTCTGAGGGGCGAACGGTAAGCGGCTGACAGTTCCTTATCAGTATATTCTTCAGTTCCATTGTGTCCTTGATAAATGACCCGAGCGCAGGAATGGAAGCCTCCAATGCCTGGTAAACACCGAGACCTCCAAGACGGATCGGTAAGGTCGCTTGCCTCTAGGCTTCGTTGGGTAGTGACACATTGGGTATTTCGCTCAATATTCTTCGAACTTCAGTGTCGAAAAGTTGAAGTCTTTTAACTTTTCGAGCTAAGGCAAGCTAAGTGAGCTACGCAAAATCAAGCTTTCAATTTTCAAGCTTTCACTTTGGCAAGCTAAGTCAGCTACGCAAAATCATGAAGGCGTCGTGAACGCTCAATTCGGTTACCGGATTCCGGCGTTATGAAGCTCGTTCAATGCGCAGCTTAGTGCGTTGTCGATGCTTGCTTGCCCGTCAAGCGGCGCGTCCAGAAGCTGTGCGTCTTTAGGTGTGATAGTCTTGCACCATCTTAGCTAGCACGCGATAGCTTAGCTCACATTCCTGCTTTCGGTAATCACCTCGCCCTTTTGGAAATTAAATTGTAATCCAATTTCGGCTCCGTCAGCCTGAATTTTGTGGATATAGGCCAGAATGTCCTTCAACGTACCGCCCAGGGCGCAGTCGTCGAGGTACCATAGGTTCAGAGTGGATTTTAAGCTATGTGCCAAGCTGTTGACGGCAAGACAAAATAGTACAGAGCCTAATGGGTCTCCATACTGAACGCCTTCAGCCGAGGGTATATGTTTGTTTCCGAATAGAAGCTTGCTTTGGCTGTCGTAACAAAGTCGGACAAACGATAAAATATGCGGTATTTCGCGATCGACGAAGCGCAGGATTGCATCTCTGCTCAAGCAGTTGAACGCATTGTAGTAGTCGAGTTTTACCATAGTGTGTTTACGACTAGCCATGTCACGCATGAACACGAGAGATGTATGTATTGCCGCTTCGATTCCACGCGGAATACCGACGCCCAGCTGTATAGGGAGAAAATGCTCGCGAGCGAACCGGATACGAATTGGCATGCCAGTTTAGAAGCGATGAGACGGATTGAAAATCCGACGGATATAGACGGATACCAACATTCTTTTTTAGAAAGGCGAGCAAGAATATTAGCAACTTAATCCAGTACCGTTCCCTCCAGAAGAACTATCATTTGATTCGTTTAAGCCGTGACCAAGTGGCTTGCTGAGGCTGCTTCAGAAAATCATGTGAGATCTCGTAAGTGCATTGGGCTTAAGCCGTCAGGGCCACCCGCGGACGAGGGCGGGAAAGACCGTAATGAATACAATAAAGATGGGCGGTAACAACAGGGCAGCAATCGAGAGGGTAAAGCGGCAAAGGTGAGCAATCGGTATATACTCTTCTCGGAGGATGCTTAGCTTTTAAAGTTGTCGTTGTATTTTCATCACAAGATAGGAGGCTCGAGTCCATGCATACAGTACGAGCAGCGCCGCGGATGTAGCCGTCCTAAATTTTTTAGAAATATTTTGGAAGTTGATCCAAGGAGGATTTATTCTTTGTAATGTTTAATCGGTTATGTTGCATCAGACTACCCTTGGAAGGGAATTGGTAGCGGGCGCATGCAGCTCGAATATTTGCAGATAGGGAGGGATGAGAGGGCTACTCTGATTCTGCTGAGGCACGTGGCATTGAACCATGCTTTCGTACCATTTGGGAAGCGTTAGCGACGAATAGCCTGCGACAAATTGAACATTGTACTCTCCCTTGACTTATTGTGTGCAAATTAGAGTCGATATTGTTGTTGATTGGCCTTTGCGGTTCTGTTGAGTTATGTGGCATATCGTATTCGTCAGTGGTATTGTAAGTTTTATATTGTAATTGTAAGTTGTCTTAGTTTAAAATACACGTTTGATTTCCTGACACTTAGTTTTAAAGTCACGTTTTCACGGTTTCATATATACATTTCATTTGATGCTATTTTATATCTTAAACTTTTTTTTCGCAATATTTAATAAATATAAATAATTCACTCATTATAAATTCTCATTTATAATTCACAAACACCGTTGACAGTACGATTTACAATATCATTTAACGTGGGTATCGTAAAATTATATAAGGAATTATGTTAAGAAATACGCCAAAGGTATTTTGGTCATATATTCGCAAAAAAAAGGGTGCAAGACCTCTTTTATCGTCTTTATACCTTATATCCTCTTCGTCCTTGTAGCGGACAAAGGTGATCATCGAAATGGAATCCTAAGAAAGTGAGATTGAGAACTATGAAGATGATTGATGAGGCAAAAGATAAAGGGGATGAGATATGTTAGGTTGACGTGGGAGGATCCACATTATTTTGAACTTGTCTGAATTTAGAACGAGACGAAAATGGGAGATACGTTTGTAGATAGAAGAAAGACAGTTAAAGGCGGAAATCGCGATATCATGTATGCGATGGGCGGGTCCATAAGCATATATGATGATATCATCGGCATATTGTATGACGTATTAAGAGTAAGGTTTGAAAAACGGAGAGAGATCGCCAAGTAGGAGAGAGAAAAGCAGGGGACCGAGGACTGAACCTTGTAAGGTCCCGCATAAAAAAGGGATGGGAGGAGAGGATGATGAATTTGAAGTAACGCGAAAAGAACGGTCGGATAGATATGAGGAAAACCATGCTACGAAGGAGATAAAAAATCTATAATCATAGCAAAGGCGATAAATAAGTATGGACTGATCGACGATGTCAAAGGCGGAGGAGAGGTCGATGGATATGAGACTACTATAAAGAGCGTTGTCACGATAAATGACTAAGTTGTTGTAAACATTCATGCAGGTGATTTCTGTGTAGTGATTAGAGCCGAAAGCGGATTGGAAAAGAGGATACGGATTGCTGGGGTTTAGATAGAAATGAAGATGAGAGAGACGTTTGTAGGTAGAAAAACATTTGGGACCAAAATGCTGATATCGTGTATGCAATGGGCAGTTGCATGAGCATAAATTAGGATGTCATCGGCTTATTGCATGACGTTAAAGGTGTAAGGTTTGATAAAAGGATAGAGATCGCCAAGCAAAAGACTTTAATCAAAAGTCTATAAATATGTAGAGAACTTACTGCATCAGCTGAACCAACTAGACTGACGTCAGACTGACGGTAAGATATAGCAATTATAATGAATCGTAGCTTCATCATCACTAATATCACTCCTTCCACTCATTATCTCGACAAGCACGTCTCGGCCCCGATGTCTTCGCCTTCAGATTCACCCTCTCGTCTATTGTCTCTGCGAGTAAATCATCATTTTATAACGACATATCTCATGTCGCATTCATCCACCAAAATAAATCTTCTCAATCTAATCCTTCTCTGATCCTGTCCTAAAAATGTATTAAAGCGTCAATATAGCTCATACCCTGTCTTATCGCAACGATTTAAACTTATCTCCACTTCAGCCACTTGCATTTTACTCGATCGCCCCCTCTCCGAAATTGCTCAACTCTCTTCTGCCCGTATCGAAAAACGCCCTCGCGAGGAAAACGACGAAACATATCTATTAATTAAACTCTAAGTCTCTCGGTCATACTTTTTACTCAATCCTTTCTCGCTCCTCTTCGTCTTGCAACATCAATCCCCATGATTATTCATCATTTCTTCAGAACAAAGTATCCACGTTGCTCTTAAAAAACCCCGTCTACATTCCATCTCACTGCTACTCCCTCACCTCATCCTCCCGGTACTCTTTCAGCTTATTCCTGTCTCTACTTCCGAAGTCTCATCTGTCCTCATATCCTTGCACAACAAAACCTCACCTGCCGATCCCCTGCCTACCCACATACTTAAATTTATATGCTCATCGATATCCCCTTTTCTCACCACCTTGTTTAACTCGTTCATTCGCAGTTGTATCTTTCCTTCAGACTAGAAATCCGCCATCGTTTGTCCCCTCCATAAGAAACAATCGCTCGACACCTCACTTCCTTCTAGCTATAACCCCATTTCTATCCTGCATAATCTTTCCAAGCTCTTAGAGCGACTTATCTTAATACAGATCAACGTTTATATCTCTTCATCCAATCTTTATCCTCTTTTCCAATCCGCTTTCGGCTCTAATCACTACACAGAAATAACCTTTTATCGTGACAACGCTCTATATAGTAGTTACATATCCATCGACCTCTCCTCCGCCTTTGACATCGTCGATCAGTCCATACTTATTTATCGCCTTTGCTATGATTATAGATTTTTTATCTCCTTCGTAGCATGGTTTTCCTCATATCTATCCGACCGTTCTTTTCGCGTCACTTCAAATTCATCATCCTCTCCTCCCATACCTTTTTTCCGCGGGACCTTACAAGGTTCAGTCCTCGGTCCCCTGCTTTTCTCTCTCCTACTTGGCGATCTCTCTCCGTTTTTCAAACCTTACTCTTAATACGTCATACAATATGCCGATGATATCATCATATATGCTTATGGACCCGCCCATCGCATACATGATATCGCGATTTCCGCCTTTAACTGTCTTTCTTCTATCTACAAACGTATCTCCCATTTTCGTCTCGTTCTAAATTCAGACAAGTTCAAAATAATGTGGATCCTCCCACGTCAACCAAACATATCTCATCCCCTTTATCTTTTGCCTCATCAATCATCTTTATAGTTCACAATCTCACTTTCTTAGGATTTCATTTCGATGATCACCTTTCCCTTAAACCCTTCATCCGCGACAAGGTCCGCTCGTCTAACTTAATTCTCTGTGAAATCCTTCGTAACCGCCCCCTTATCGACTTCCGTTCCTGTATGTATCTTATTTCATCGCTTATTTTCTTTAAAATCTATTACTGCCCCAGCCTTTTCGCCAATTCTCTAAAATCCATTATCCTACCCATACAATGCATCATCAAATTTGCCGTTCGTGTGCTCCTACGTCATTGTCGCTTTGACCACACATCCACATATCTTGCATAACTCTCCTGGCCCACCATACACATCCGCATACAACTTCGCCTTCTCGTAACTTTCCGTCTTATTGTTGTCGGCTCTCAATTGTGCATCAACCTTCCTGTCTTAGACGTCACTCGTCCCACCTCTCTATCACCGCGTTGTCCCTATTCCCTCTTACCCTACGTTCCCAATTACTCTAACAATTACGGTCTCCGATCCTTCTTCGTGGCAGCCTCAATCACTTGGAATCAGTTTTTACTCGACGTCCTCCGCGCTCCCTCCTTTATTTCATTCAAATTCCGCCTCCGTATCCACCTCCTCGACACATGATTTAGATTTTTGTTGTGCTAAGCTGTCTTTTAAGATTTTTGTTTGTTGTTGTGGTCATGTAAGCGTGCGCCGGCACGCATTTGCCAAGTAAAAATAAATATTGTTTAAATAATGACAAATTGATTGAAGAATCACGTGGTTTTATTTTGATGTTGTAGAATTTTATCATTTAAAAATAAGAGATTTTCAACGAATAAGTCAAAAGTAATATTTTGTAAATTAAAATATTTCTTAAATAACTTGCCGATAACGGTCTAGATTGTCGGTATTCCCTAAGCCGAATGCCCGTCACGCTTAGGTCAACGATTTCATTCGGAGAACTTTAATGGCAGCATATCTACCATCCCATCTTGAACCCATGTGTCTGTCGAGGAACGATGGCAAGCGACAGATTATGTACCCTCGTCGCTTGGAAAAAATGGATTGCGCATCGCCTGGGACTTTACGAGTCCAAATACCTTGGCTCAAAGCAATCAACACTTAGATGTTCATGGCCCTGGAACTGTAGCAAAGAAGGCAGAAACCTGAATATACCGAAAATATGTTGATTTGGACCCTTACCTACACATGTTTACCCCCGATAATCATCGAGACAATAGAGCGGTGTCACCCTTTCTCTTGAATCTCTAGAGGAACTCGGTCAGCGTTTGGTTAGACAAACTGGGGACGGAAGCGCCTTTTCCTTACTAATGTAGAGGATTAGCGCCGCAATCCAGCGGGGGAACGCGACCTTTTTACAGGAGTGCATGGGCGACCTTGATATACGCAATTTATAATTGATAATGCAGAAGCAAATGTTTCAACTGAGAGTTGTATTTAAATTGAGCATAAATTGACTAAACGAATCTAGAGAATTGAAAGAACTGTAGAATTTATTTTTTAATAATAAATTTATTTATTAAATTTAATAAATAAAAAATAATAAATTTAATTAATAATTTATTTTAAATAATAAAATCGGAAAACATGCTATAAATTATCAAAACTAAGTGCAATTGTTAAAATCGCGTAACAATTGGTATATTGCTGTAGACAAATTAAATAATAATTAATTAATTAAATTAATTATTAAATTATTTTTTATAACTGGTTCGTGACAATATTCGTACACTAGTTTTCAGACACATGTTTAGAATTGAAGCATAGAGCAGCATAACGTCCTTGCATTTTACAGATTGAATAATCTGCACTGGAAATCTATTTCGAAAAGTGTTAGACCGGTAAGGACTCTATAAACTCACAAGAGTTTCGTTTAATCCTTCAAGGATTAGCTGAATTCCTTATATGCCATGATAATAGACTGAGTACTAGCATAAGCGCATTATGATGTTGGTGTTTATAGAATGCTGCAACAGGTTTATGACGATATTCGTACACTAGTTTTCAGACATGTTTAGAATTGAAGTATAGAGCAGTATAACATCCTTACATTTCACAGCTTAAATGATCTGCTCAGGAAATCTATTTCGAGAATTGTTAGACCCGTAAGGAGTCAACATTAAAAGAATCAAACGTTAACGAAAACATTCTAAGAATAAATAATTACTTAATAATTCTTCGCATTAATATTAATAATAGTTTTTAATGTATTTTAAACTAATTGAATGCAATCCAAAAACAGCGAAGATTAGACATCTCTACGCAATCAAAAATATTGTCTCTACCAACAATCATATCCGGGGAACGACAACCAACAATCGTACCTGAGGAATGACAACCAACAACCGTACCAGACTCAAATGGGCACTCAAATAAGTCTATCACCGATAAGTATTTGGTGATGATGATATTTTGTAATATAATATTTATAATATTTTCCTAATAAATATTAAGAAAGCATACAAAAACAAACTAATAAGTATTGTTCAAGAATACATAATTACTTAATAATTTTTCGCATTATTATTTAATTTTTATTATTTATATTAATTTATATAATTATTTAATTATACAATTATTATGTGTAATTATTTTATATTCTTATATTCACATAATTTATAAAAGTAGTTTTAGTCATTATTTATAATTTAAAACTATATTGAGTTTAAAACTATACTAAATTTATAAAATTCACAACTAAGGTAGGCTGTATAACAATGGTATGCTCTACCTCATATTCAAGCACATGCCATTCACAAAAACTTAAACAAGCAACTTTAAAAAGCTTCAAATTTAAAAAATAATAAATATATTTTTACTATAAATTTAAAAATATTTAAAAATCGAATTAAAAAAGTATTAATTAAAACATCTCAAACGTTTAAAAATATAATTGCGTTCAATATATAAGTGATTACAATCATTGTGACAATCTAAACTTAGAAAATACAATATACAAGCAGAGCAAGACGATGACATAAGCGTCAGCAAAGTGGAGTTTATAATTTACCAGTTTTCACTGAAACAGAATTTTGGAATCGGTAAAGAGAGCTCAGAAACTTTCCGGTTCAATCCTACAAAACGTCCGGCCTGGCATCATAACCGAGAACGATGATGCGTAGCGAATGCTGGAGTCGCCAAAAATATGTGGGGCTGATATTTCACTCAAAACACACCTACAGAGACAGTGGACTCAACCATTTCTAAATGTATGCCACGAAATCCATTGGAGTGCAAGTGATAAGATTAGCATATCATGATTAAAGGATGTTTTGTGTCCATATTCAGGAGCATTTCTGCAGAAATACCGATAACATCGGTTGAAATTCGCTTGGACGACAACAGCATGATAACTGCGGTTGATTTGCGACTGGGTGTACACATCTGTCCCGCACAGGTATGTGGCTATGAATCACGAATCGACGTTTCGGAGGACATTGATTGGATTATCCTAAAGCACGTAGTCATCACACCCGCCATGCAGAGGTTAATGCCGAGGTTAATTTCAAAATTACACTTACAGACGCCAACGTTCTCTGTCGTGTAGAGCCTAGTGGTTAGAGCCGAATAGATGGCAAACGGCCTGATGATGATTATTTGAAATGTGTAAAATTTAAAACAAGAAAATTAAAAAAAAAACTTTTAAAAAATTAAAAAATATTTTTTTTCTGACAAATACCAGTTTGAAGATATGAAAAAGTGAGATTGTGAACTATGAAGATGATTGATGAGGCAAAAGACAAAGAGGAGGAGATATGTTAGGTTGACGTGGGAGGATCCACATTATTTTGAACTTGTCTGAATTTAGAACGAGACGAAAATGGGAGATACGTTTGTAGATAAAAGAAAGACAGTTAAAGGCAGAAATCGCGATATCGTGTATGCGATGGGCGGGTCCATAAGCATATATGATGATATCATCGGCATATTGTATGACGTATTAAGAGTAAAGTTTGAAAAACGGAGAGAGATCGCCAAGTAGGAGAGAGAAAAGCAGGGGACCGAGGACTGAACCTTGTAAGGTCCCGCAGAAAAAAGGGATGTGAGGAGAGGATGATGAATTTGAAGTGACGCGAAAAGAACGGTCGGATAGATATGAGGAAAACCATGCTACGAAGGAGATAAAAAATCTATAATCATAGCAAAGGCGATAAATAAGTATGGACTGATCGACGATGTCAAAGGCGGAGGAGAGGTCGATGGATATGAGACTACTATAAAGAGCGTTGTCACGATAAATGACTAAGTTGTTGTAAACATTCATGCAGGTGATTTCTGTGTAGTGATTAGACCCGAAAGCGGATTGGAAAGGATGATACGGATTGCTGGGGTTTAGATAGAAATGAAGATGAGAGAGACGTTTGTAGGTAGAAAAACATTTGGGGCCAAAATGCTGATATCGTGTATGCAATGGGCGGGTGCATGAGCATAAATGAGGATGTCATCGGCTTATTGCATGATGTTAAAGGAGTAAGGTTTGATAAAAGGAGAGAGATCGCCAAGCAAAAGACTTTAATCAAAAGTCTATAAATATGTAGAGAACTTACTGCATCAGCTGAACCAACTAGACTGACGTCAGACTGACGGTAAGATATAGCAATTATAATGAATCGTAGCTTCATCATCACTAATATCACTCCTTCCACTCATTATCTCGACAAGCACGTCTCGGCCACGATGTCTTCGCCTTCAGATTCACCCTCTCGTCTATTGTCTCTGCGAATAAATCATCATTTTATAACGACATATCTCATGTCGCATTCATCCACCTAAATAAATCCTCTCAATCTAATCCTTCTCAGATCCTGTCCTAAAAATGTATTAAAGCGTCAATATCGCTCATACCCTGTCTTATCGCAACGATTTAAACTTATCTCCACTTCAGCCACTTGCATTTTACTCGATCGCCGCCTCTCCGAAATTGCTCAACTCTCTTCTGCCCGTATCGAAAAACGCCCTCGCGAGGAAAACGGCGAAACATATCTATCAATTAAACTCTAAGTCTCTCGGTCATACTTTTTACTCAATTCTTTCTCGCTCCTCTTCGTCTTGCAACATCAATCCCCATGATTATTCATCATTTCTTCAGAACAAAGTATCCACGTTGCTATTAAAAAACCCCGTCTACATTCCATCTCACTGCTACTCCCTCACCTCATCCTCCCGGTATTCTTTCAGCTTATTCCTGTCTCTACTTCCGAAGTCTCATCTGTCCTCATGTCCTTGCCCAACAAAACCTCACCTGCCGATCCCCTGCCTACCCACATACTTAAATTTATATGCTCATCGATATCCCCTTTTCTCACCACCTTGTTTAACTCGTTCATTCGCAGTTGTATCTTTCTTTCAGACTAGAAATCCGCCATCGTTCGTCCCCTCCATAAGAAACAATCGCTTGACACCTCACTTCCTTCTAGCTATAACCCACTTTCTATCCTGCCTAATCTTTCCAAGCTCTTAGAGCGACTTATCTTAATACAGATCAACGTTTATCTCTCTTCATCCAATCTTTATCCTCTTTTCCAATCCGCTTTCGGCTCTAATCACTACACAGAAATCACCTGCATGAATGTTTACAACAACTTAGTCATTTATCGTGACAACGCTCTTTATAGTAGTCTCATATCCATCGACCTCTCCTCCGCCTTTGACATCGTCGATCAGTCCATACTTATTTATCGCCTTTGCTATGATTATAGATTTTTTATCTCCTTCGTAGCATGGTTTTCCTCATATCTATCCGACCGTTCTTTTCGCGTCACTTCAAATTCATCATCCTCTCCTCCCATCCCTTATTTCTGCAGGACCTTACAAGGTTCAGTCCTCGGTCCCCTGCTTTTCTCTCTCCTACTTGGCGATCTCTCTCCGTTTTTCAAACTTTACTCTTAATACGTCATACAATATGCCGATGATATCATCATATATGCTTATGGACCCGCCCATCGCATACATGATATCGCGATTTCCGCCTTTAACTGTCTTTCTTCTATCTACAAACGTATCTCCCATTTTCGTCTCGTTCTAAATTCAGACAAGTTCAAAATAATGTGGATCCTCCCACGTCAACCAAACATATCTCATCCCCTTTATCTTTTGCCTCATCAATCATCTTTATAGTTCACAATCTCACTTTCTTAGGATTTCATTTCGATGATCACCTTTCCCTTAAACCCTTCATCCGCGACAAGGTCCGCTCGTCTAACTTAATTCTCTGTGAAATCCTTCGTAACCGCTCCCTTATCGACTTCCGTTCCTGTATGTATCTTATTTCATCGCTCATTTTCTCTAAAATCGATTACTGCCCCAGCCTTTTCGCCAATTCTCTAAAATCCATTATCCTACCCCTACAATGCATCATCAAATTTGCCGTTCGTGTGCTCCTAAGTCTTCGTCGCTTTGACCACACATCCACATATCTTGCATAACTCTCTTGGCCCACCATACACATCCGCATACAACTTCGCCTTCTCGTAACTTTCCGTCTTATTGTTGTCGGCTCTCAATTGTGCATCAACCTTCCTGTCTTAGACGTCACTCGTCCCACCTCTCTATCACCGCGTTGTCCCTATTCCCTCTTACCCTACGTTCCCAATTACTCTAACAATTACGGTCTCCGATCCTTCTTCGTGGCAGCCTCAATCACTTGGAATCAGTTTTTACTCGACGTCCTCCGCGCTCCCTCCTTTATTTCATTCAAATTCCGCCTCCGTATCCACCTCCTCGACACATGATTTAGATTTTTGTTGTGCTAAGCTGTCTTTTAAGATTTTTGTTTGTTGTTGTGGTCATGTAAGCGTGCGCCGGCACGCATTTGCCAAGTAAAAATAAATATTGTTTAAATAATGACAAATTGATTGAAGAATCACGTGGTTTTATTTTGATGTTGTAGAATTTTATCATTTAAAAATAAGAGATTTTCAACGAATAAGTCAAAAGTAATATTTTGTAAATTAAAATATTTCTTAAATAATTTGCCGATAACGGTCTAGATTGTCGGTATTCCCTAAGCCGAATGCCCGTCACGCTTAGGTCAACGATTTCATTCGGAGAACTTTAATGACAGCATATCTACCATCCCATCTTGAACCCATGTGTCTGTCGAGGAACGATGGCAAGCGACAGATTATGTACCCTCGTCGCTTGGAAAAAATGGATTGCGCATCGCCTGGGACTTTACGAGTCCAAATACCTTGGCTCAAAGCAATCAACACTTAGATGTTCATGGCCCTGGAACTGTAGCAAAGAAGGCAGAAACCTGAATATACCGAAAATATGTTGATTTGGACCCTTACCAACACATGTTTACCCCCGATAATCATCGAGACAATAGAGCGGTGTCACCCTTTCTCTTGAATCTCTAGAGGAACTCGGTCAGCGTTTGGTTAGACAAACTGGGGACGGAAGCGCCTTTTCCTTACTAATGTAGAGGATTAGCGCCGCAATCCAGCGGGGGAACGCGACCTTTTTACAGGAGTGCATGGGCGACCTTGATATACGCAATTTATAATTGATAATGCAGAAGCAAATGTTTCAACTGAGAGTTGTATTTAAATTGAGCATAAATTGACTAAACGAATCTAGAGAATTGAAAGAACTGTAGAATTTATTTTTTAATAATAAATTTTTTTTTAAATTTAATAAATAAAAAATAATAAATTTAATTAATAATTTATTTTAAATAATAAAATCGGAAAACATGCTATAAATTATCAAAACTAAGTGCAATTGTTAAAATCGCGTAACAATTGGTATATTGCTGCAGACAAATTAAATAATAATTAATTAATTAAATTAATTATTAAATTATTTTTTATAACTGGTTCGTGACAATATTCGTACACTAGTTTTCAGACACATGTTTAGAATTGAAGCATAGAGCAGCATAACGTCCTTGCATTTTAGGATGCAAGGACGTTATGGATCGTGTGGAGTGGCCACAGTTGATGTACATAGAAGTCTCCGAATAGCTTGCAAACTCTCTGTCAGCACACGTTCCCAGTTGGATATGGGGAGATTGAGATTGTAAAGGTGTAGTTTAATAGTATTCCAATGATACCATTATAGCGCTGTTTTTGGCCGTTGCCTCTGGGGTTGCACGGTGACGAGTGAATTACCGAAGTTCCGATGCTGGTCAAATAGTCAGTGAGGTCTTTCGACATAAATGGCATTCACGGTCTGTATGAAAATTCTCGGGAGGACCGAAAATTGATTGAGACTTTTAAGACATTTAATTACAGTTGCCGAAGAAGTATCGGAACAAGCAAATGCGAAATAATATCTGTAAAACTCGTCGATCACGGTTAGTAAATATTTGCGATTGGTATTCGAAGGAAGTGGGCCGTTAAAATTCATGGCTAATCGTTCGAATGGTTTCGATGCTTTGATTAACGACGAATATGGTGGTTTGAAGAAACGTGGCTTTAATATCGAACATGTCTTGCATTGGCTAACGACATGTCTCACGTCCTCGGAGCTGTATGGTAGTTGGTGTGACTGCACAAAATGAATCAGCCGACTGACTCCTGAATGGCATAAATTATCATGGATTTCTTCGAGAAGTGCTATACCTTTCTGAAGATTGAAGAAGCCATTAGTATAAGAGCACACGTCTCGAGACATGGAATTTGCCGCTCCATTAAAACCTCCGGGTCTGTATTGTATATCAAACTTGAATTCAGAGAGGTCAAGGCGTCATTATTGATTTTTTCATTATTGATCTTGCTCTTATGAACGCGGTTAAAGATGAACGCAACGGAGTGCTGATTGGTCACAACACTGAAGGTTCTCCCCGACAAATAATGCCTCTAAAAGCGTATGGACTCTACAATAGCTATAGCCTCTTTCTCTATTGAAGCCAAATTGGAAGATTGCTTTCCTATCGAACGGGAAAAGAAAGCTACAGGTTTTCCACCTTGAGTCAATGCAGCACCTATTGCTGGATCGGATGCGTCAGTTTCAACTTTGAAATGAAGTGAGAAGTCGATGGAACTCAAGGTAGCAGAAACGATTTCATTCCGGATGCGTTGGAACGCATGTACCGTTTCTTCCAGAGCTGGAAAAGTCATAACATTAGCCAAAGGCAGGACAAGTTTCAATTAGTCGTAGATCCACTTTGAGTAATATGAGAATAGACCAATAGTCCTACGTAAGTGTTTATAATTGCAGGGGATTTTTAAGTCATGTAATGCTTTTACGTGCGTCGGGTCTGGTCGTTTTGTCCCATTTTCGATTTGATATCCCAGGATATTGATTATTGTCTTGTTGAGCATGCACTTATCCTCGTTGAGAGTAATGTTGTATTTGGACGCAACTGCACGAAATCTTTCGATGTTTTGATCATGCTGATGTTGAGGTTATCCACATACAATGATATCATCAAAGTATGTGTACGTATTTTGTTGCTCTTCTCTGACGATAATATCATTTATTCTCTGGAAAACTGCGACAGCATTCGTCAAACCGAAAGGAACTCTTCGGAACTGGAACAATTTTCCATTAGCTTCAAATGCGGTCAAATATTTTTCATCGTTTTTCATTGATATTTGGTGATACGCATTTTTAAGATCGAAGGTACTGGAGACTTTGTCGGTAGATATCTTATTTATGAGGTCATCGATGTTTGGTACATGATAAGCATAAAGGACTGTAAGCATATTTACTGTTTGTGAGTAGTCGACTACAATGCGTTGTTTACCATCTTTGTGCACGACTAATACTTGTGCCCGCCAGGCAGAACGACAAGGTTCAATTATCTTATCATCAAGCAATCGTTTGATTTCGGAATCAATAAAACGGTCGTCTTCTCGGGTATGACGACGAGAAGGAGTAGCGATAGGCTTCCATCTCTTACGGACATCCGGAAATAAAGAGGGAGCAGGTAGATCAATGCACGATAATTGTCCAATAATAAGTTGTTGCTTGCTGGAATGACTCATCAGTTTGATTGATATTCCGGAATGGAGATTTATGAAAGGATGGCCGAGAATGATTGGACAGAAGAGTTTTGGCATAACGACGAACGGTACATCTTCGTACTCTTTACCACGATATGAGATTGTGACAGAACATATCTTATTGCAGACTGATGAACTGTGAGCCGAATTGATCATTGACACTTTTACTAAACAGGCTTCGCTATTCATTGACAGTTTTCGTACTGTAACAGGGTCAACGAAGTTAGAAGAGCTGCATGTATCTAGTAACGCCTTTATCGTATGTCCGCTTGCAGATACATCGATCACGAGCTATTCAACTTCAAGTGCAGTGGTATGCTGCATGCGTTGAGGATGTGTGCGCAATTAGAAGACTCGACATTAAAAGAATCGGAGTACGTATTACGATGTGAATATTTCGAACTTGATTGTCGACTCAGATTGGATTGGCAAACATTCGCGTAATGCCCCCCCCCGCTTATTGCAATACGTACATTCAGCGTTACGGCCCGGGCAATTGTAACGCTCATGTCTTCTGCCTCCGCAGAAAAAAACACTGATTTTTGTATTTGGCACGGATAGCCGCTAAGACGTCCTCTTCGGACCTTTCTGAATCGGCACGAGCAGCGTCGCACCTTTTCGAAACCGAATTTACTTGGCATTCAGGTTGGTGGTGGTAGGCGCTCACTTGCACTTGGGCTGACTCTATAGTTCGGGCGATTCGGAAAACCTTTTCTTTGTCGATCCCGTCTGTTTCGAGTATACGCTGCCGAATTTCGTTAGATTGCACACCTGCAATGAATGAGTCGCACACTAGAATGTCACGGAGCTCAGATGCTGGCACGTTTTGAAAGGGCATTTGCGAGCAAGTGTTTCGAGAACTTCGATATATTGAGTTGTTGTCTAATCAGCTGTTTGTTTGAGAGTGCATAGTAGATGGCGCCTGTATACAGCATTAACTGTTTTGACAAATGTATCCTCAAGCGCTTGGTTGGCAGCCTCAAATGTAGTGCATTCGTAGATTTTATCGAATAATAGTGCGGATACGGAAATCTTCAGTAGATCGAGTTTTTCTTGATCGGTATCCACTTTCATGCGATTACAGAAAACGTTAAAAAGATATTGCAAATGTCTCCATTCCCGCTCTACATCGATTGAATCAACCGTCAGTTTCAAAATGTCGGGTTTGAAGAGAGCGTCCATAAATAAACAATTTGTGAATAAAATTGAGACAGAAACCGATAAGAAAAACTTTTATTCACTAATCTAAAACAGTCAAGAAGTTAGTAAAGTAACAACAAGTTTATATATCACTCAGTGTCCACGTCGAAGTCGTCAAACGAATGACTATCATCTATTAATCCTGTTTCTAATCGTCAATTAACCACATCTCCAAAACAGCTATACAATTATTATTCTTCCACAAATCTTCCCCCTTAAACACCATATTGCCAAACATAAACATCAAATCAAGTCTAATAACCAATTGCAATATTCTCAACTCTTTAATTCCACAGTGTCTACTGTTTCACAAATGCCCTGTTATCTTGCAACTCACTATACTAATAATTCGTTATTTCGCATTTGCCTTCTTAACACCCGCTCCGTCAATGTCTTACTGAATCCTGGCATTATAATAGCGTAGACCTTGCTAATAAGCGTATCGTGTCATTTGGTTACTCTGTTGTCGGCAAAGTATGTGTATTTCTTAGCGAATACAACACGTATCTTTCTAACCATAATGGCGTCATTGCCATCTCTCATCATAATCTACCGACTCATGAAACTCATATTCTTAGTGGAACACTCGACTGCATTGCTTTACCTACTCATCCCGAACTACCTTACTCCATTTCCACCGATGATCCCGGATTTTCAGATCACTTTCTACTGTCTTTATGCCTAAATCTAGGTGTCCAGCCATCTTACAATATAACGTTCTCCTCCCGTTCATGGAACAAATTACAATCCGACGATCTCTTTTCTGCAATCTCTCGTTCCTCCCTGACCTCGCAGCTGAGTTTATTACTAACTACTAACCAGTTATCCTATTTATTTGACTCCGAGTTGATCACCATCTTCGATTGCATTCTTCCTCTCTCTGTTTGCACGTTATAAAATGATCTCATCATGCTCCATGGTTTGATTCTGAATGCCACATGTCAAAACGCAATCTTCGTCACCTTCATCGAATTTACTTACGAAATCTCAGGCGTTGCGATGATCATTGTACTCATAAACATCATCTTGACTATACTCGACACCGACACTCTCATCATTTCCTTATCAAAAATCTTTGGCATTCTAGTAGTATAAACTTGCTTTTTTCTATAACCTTAAAAATTCTTGGGAAATCTTAAACTCCATTCTTGCTCGCATCTCCTCAAAATCATGTTCCGAACTTGACCCTGAAGCATATTTTTCTTACTGTCCAAAAGTATCAATATTCAATCGTCCTATTATCTACCATACTTCCTTTTCCTTCCTGATTTGTTCCATCTTCTGACTGTATCTATTTAGAAGGTTTATACTTCTAATTTATACTTTCCTACGCCTGAATAACTCGTATTTCCAGCTAGACTCAATTCCAACTTATCTTCTTAAGCTAATCTGTCCTCTAATTGGCCCTTTCATCACCACCTTATTTACTACTTCCATTCAACGTAACACTTTCCGTTCTTGCTGAAGGCCGCCATCGTTCGTCTTCTACAAAAAATCGTCCCTCAATTCCAGTACAACATCTCAAACATCTCCAAACTTTTCGATCGTCTTGTATTATCTCAAGTCAATTCTTATCTTACCTCTTCGACCTTTCTTATATCGACCTTTATCTACCGGTCTGCTTAATGTAAAAACATTTCCACCAAAACGGTATGACATAAAGTTCCAAATTACCTACTATTTGCTCGCAATCGCCGTTTTAGCAGTGTTGTCATTTCTCTCGACCTTTCAGCAGAAAGGTCATTTCTCTCGACCTTTGAGGCAAACCATCTTGATGGTTTGCCTCATATCTATCTAACCGTTCCTTTCGCGTCTGTTCTAATTCATCATCATCCCCTCTCATCCCTATGTTTTGCGGGGCTCACAAGGTTCAGTCATAGGTCCCCTCCTTTTCTCTCTTCTGCTTGGCGATCTCTCTCCGTTTATCAAACCTTACTCCTTTAACGTCATGCAATACGCCGATGACATCATCATCTATGCTCATGCACCCGCACATCGCATACACGATATCGGCATTTCTGCCTCAAACTGTATTTCTTCTATCTATAAATGTCTCTCCAATCTCCATCTCGTTCTAAACTCCAACAAGTCTAAAATAATGTGTATCCTCCCCCGTAAACCAAACATATCTCCTCCCACTGTAGCTTTTGCCTCATCAATCATCACCATAGTACATAATCGCGCTTTCTTAGGCTTTTATTTCGATAATCACCTTTCCCTTAAACCGTTCGTCCGTGACAATGTTGGCTCGTCTCACTTAATTCTCCGTGACATTCGCCGTATTCACCCCCTTATCAACTTCCGTTCTTGTATGTCTCTTCTTTCATTGTTTTTTCCCCTAAAATCAATTACTGCCTAAGTCTTTTCGCCAATTCTCCAAAATCCATCATCCAACCCTTACAACGAATAATCAACTCCACCGTTCGTGTGCTCTTTCGTCTCCGTCGCTTCGACCACATGTCCACCAAAACGGCATGACATAAAGTTTTAAGTTACCTGATATTTGCTCGCAATCGCCGTTTTAGCTATGTTGTCATTTATCTCGACCATTCAGCAGCATTTGATATAATTAACTACTGTCTTCTTCTATCTCGCCTTCTTTATCCCTACAGCTTCTCTTGTAACACTTGAGTTGTTCGCATCCTACCTCTCCGTATGTTGTGGCTCAACGTTTCATGTACATCACATCTTACATGCGGCGTTCTTCAAGGATCCGCCCTTGGCCCCATACTTTTCTAGCTTCTTGTTAGTGACCTCTCGCGCATAACTCAATCGTTTGGTTTTAACTTCATACAATATGCAAATAGCATACTTTTATATCCTCATTCTCGCTCCTCTAATATCGGTGATATTGACTTGTGCTCCACAGAATGCTTAATCGCAGTTTCCAATTACCTTAATTCAATTCATATGATCATCAACTACCAAAAATCTAGTGTCTTATGGCTGACTTTCCCCTTAATGTGATATTTCTTTCTTCTCTCTACTTCTTGATGGTAAACATTTCCATATCGTGGACCATTTGAATTTTTTGGTGTTTATTTTGATAATCTTTCTTTTTTACCCTCTGTCCACAAAAGTTCGTTCTTGTTATTTTCTTCTCCGTGATCTTAGACATTAATACGCAATCTGCAGACAACTAATTTCCTCACTTCTTTTCCTGCAACTAAACTATTGTCTCAGTTTACTTTAATTTAGTGTTCATATCTACATTATGCTTAAACATGCGGAAGAAATAGGAGCATTAAATGCATTTTTCGGAAAAAACTTCTGAAAAAATAAGTCATGCTATATATGAAACAAAAATACCGTTGATACAAACCGAACAAGCGAATAGATCAAACAACAATACGTTAATAATAGCCCAAGTACTCCATAGGCCCACTTGGGTTTTCCCATTCAATAACAGATGCTGAGCAAGTTTCAGGGCCCAACTAGCTCTCTTAAAGACACGTTTAGGTCTATTCAGGTCAGATTTCGCTGACCCGTTCACCGTAATGGTGAACACCTGGTATCTTGCTCGACTTGTGAAGGTTGGGAGTGGTTGATTAGTCAAAATGGAAGATAGAGCTGAAAGTGCTAGTCTCTTTATTTTTTTCTTTGTCGCAGGAGCGCCATGAAAGATAACCACCTGCGATTTGGATGAGTTTAAAATAAGATTGGATATGGCTAACTGATCTTTTAATCTTAAAAGGAAACGGCTGATGTCAGAGATTACATCGTTTCATCCGCGTCCAGAGAACAGGGCTGTGGTATCATCAGCGTATACTACTAGATGTTGATCACGTTTAAATGTCTTATATTGTTCGATGGAGGCAGCAACATATAAGATTGGAGAAAGTGGTAAGCCTTGGGGTACACCAGTAATATGGTAGAACTGACGTGCATCAGGATCGTCTTCATAGTAGAACCGCTTGGTGTACAGCAATATCTCCACCCTGTTAACAATTCTCGCAGGCAGCCCGAGGGACCTGAGAGAAGAGATAACAAAGGGAATGAAGTTGCGGTCAAATGCAGTAGAAAAATCAAGGAAAACAGCCACAGCAAGTTGATGATTGTTATACAGAAAAACCTGATGCACTTCACCTATCGCTGAATGGACAAAGCGCCCTTTGATAAACCCATGAAAACTCGGAGGGATCAAGTTACGTATACTAAAATGGTCGCGGATTCTACGAGCAAGCGCTTTTTCGTAGATGGAAATGAGGGAGTTTTCAATCGAAATGGACCGCAGGTCATTAGCATATGAGATCGGACTACACTTGGGTAAAAAATCTACGGTTAATATTGATGCTTGCTACATTGGATGGTAAGGCTAAAAGCATTGTAACAGCCGCTTCTCTTCTTTCATCGGCTGTCAACAGCTGACAGACCCGATAAGAAAGTAGAGTGACTGATTTGAAGGTACCCCAACAGTTTAGGTATCTATAACAGATAAGTTCCCACTCCTGAAGCCACCCCAAGACGAGATTGGTTGGGGAGATTGAGTCGCTCCATAGTTATGTAGGGATAATAACTCTTCCAATACTCTGTCAAGGCCAATGCTCCCAATCTAACCCACAGCCTTATCCTTCCCGCAGACAAACTTCTTTTTCTTGAAAATCTTCCAAAAGGAAGACTGAGAAGGTTTAAGGTGAGCAAGGCTTGCCCTATCCTTGATAAGCTGGAACCTAAATCTAGAGCAGTATTCATTCGAGAGGGCCTATCTGGCGGAGACAGAGAGGTTGAAAAGGTGAAGCATTTTAGCCAGAACCTTTAGTTTTGTTGGACTAGAATTGTAAATACGACCTTTATAGTTAGTCGAAAGCAACGCGGTGGCTTGCGATGAGATGTAAGAATTAAATTCGGTCAAACTCTCATTACCAATTATAGGGAGAGTTGGATAGCTGCCTAAAAGAAAGCCACTCTGATGGGATCAAAGTGAAACCTTCTTCTAAGCAACGTATCTTCCTCTATCCGCCAACGAATTAGGTATTGAGAGGTTTCTATTGTTGGCGCTACTGCTCAGTCCAGATGGGCTTCAGCAACCACATCTTATGAAACTGTAATATATCGAGGAGAGAATTTGTTGATGTTCAATGAAATGTGAAGTACGGTGGTTTGTGAATAAGATAGTCGTTTCTAGTTCTGCGGAGTGCTGCATTAATCCAACGACCAGTTCTGTCGTTGAAATCACAGAGTAACATGTCATAGCCACTAGCCAAAATACGATCCAGGAGGTCACGGTGCTTGTGAATTTTCTTTTGACGGATGTAGATATTGGCTTCATTATGCGTTTACCGTTTTTACCGTGTGATATAGCTAAACAAGACATGGATGAACCAGAGTAGTTTAACAGGAGGGAATCTCTTAAGGAGCATTTAACTTGGGTTAAAATACCTTGAGATGAAGATGAGTTAAGGGGTTATGTACGGAGTAAAGTGGGTGTAGATGTACTTAGGGATAAATCGAGTAATGTCCAGGGGAGCCAGATAGACCTCGTCTCCTTAAGGACTATAACATCTGCATATCAACCAGATAGAAGGCTAAGGGCAGAAATACCTCCCAAATTCCACTGGAGGATATTCAGTGAAAAAGGCTATTGATTACTTTGCATTGTGTTAATTTAGCTGGAGCGGGATGCCTCCTCTTAGTCGTGACTGGAAGTGAGAAGGTTGCCCGTCTCACACTTATGACAAGTTGAAGACACTTTACCACGGGTGATATCTTCATTTCCCAAGGTGAAGACCGCTGCCAATTTCCAGTTAAATTCATCTCGCTTTGCAAGCTTAATCGACGGAGGGTTTTGTGTTCTGGAAGAAGAAATCGATCTCATCTTTGACTCTAACTTCATTATATTGGATGTTGCTCTCTTCTTAGAAATTATGAGTTCAGGAGTAGAGATTGTAGGTGTTTTGAACAAGGTATTAACCAAACCAGTAATTAGTGTTTCCATAGTCTTAATAGTCTCCTGCTGCATTGCTTTGAAGATATTGAGTAATTCGTCTGAGCTGGGACCATACGAGCCACATATCTCTGATTAAACTTGATGGAGGGAGAATTCACATTTGTTTAGTGATTAAATGTCTTTTGACGTAATCCTTAAAGACTAAGCATCTCCGTGACCAGGCAGTGTGTTGCAGGCCATAGTTTGAACATTTAGGAGAAAGCTTACACTCCGAGTTGTGGAATTTGTCAGTAGACCCACAAATTCCACAAGTTATCTCTTTACTGCAACCAGAACTCCAATGCCTCCACCAGTGGCATGTGTTGCAGTGAGGGAATGTGAGATTGTCGGTGCTAACTTGTGTGAAATTTAAATTACACCCCATAAAGGGATTATATCAGCATTGGCAGGGATATTGGCATTTTCTTCTACGGTATTGTCGAAAGCAATCGGTAGTGTTGAGTCTTCCTTTTTTATAAAGCGTACATTCTGTAAATGATAAAGTTTTTGAGAGCATTAGTCTTTCTTTACTAGATCCGGAATAATGTTTGTGATTTTTACAGAAGCCATTATTGGCTTGAAAGCTAATGCTCCTATATGCGAAAAATTATCATTAAAGAATTTAGCATATGAAGTTGCTAGATCGTATGAGACAAAGGATATTCTGTAAGTGTTATTGATGATGCGAGTTGAGTTGATAATAACTCTTCCTGGGAATTGACATATCAATTTTCTTAAAAATTCGTTGAAAAACATGCAGAAAGCCATTGAGAGGACATCCCCAGCTTTAGACTTGATCCCTCTAATTGAATGCAATTTGTATGTACTTTTCAGGAGGTCCAAGTCCTCATTCTCAAGATGAGGAGGGAAATTAGTAATCTTTAGGGTAGCCTGTATAGGCTTAAGCATTATCGTTACCAGATGGGATAAGTTCTTATCGAAGGATAATTTGTACGCTTCCATAAATGTTGGGGAAGCAAATGAGACTTTAAAAGAGTTTTCATAAATTTTGACAGTATTGAAAACAACTCTGCCTGAGTAGTGATTGACAAATTCACGCAGAAAAATACTAAACAATCTGTGCCTCTCGAGAGGCTTAGATGCAGTAATAAACACTAAGTTATTGAGTTTAGGTATTGGTGGAGTACCCCCGAGTCAGCTGCAGACAAAGACAAAATATTACTAACCTTGATATCGTTGTTAATCGTTGTAGAACAGGAATTCATACCTTTTTCGTCCATTTCTGTGTCGATTTTCGTTGTGAATGTAGAATCCTTTGATGCTCCGCAAGCGTATACACTCGTACTCATTTTTTTGTAATAATAAACCTTCAATGTTAATAGTTCAATTTCAACTACTTAGTAATAAGAAAAAAGCCACATTTAACAACAATGTCGTAGCTGAAAATGCATAAAGCATGAAAGTTTGATGTCCACCGACAATAAGCTGTGCACACTCAAATTATTTACTTAGTGAATTGATCGACAACAATGATGGACAATATTTCATCTACACAACGTCGATACATCTCGACTGATCCTGATCTAATCTTCGGGATCACTATGGACTTGGGAAGATCGTAATCCAATATATACACCGGTTGTCTTTTCAAACGATTAGATCTTCGCACTTCAGCAAGTTCATCTGTATGCATATCTACTGAGTTTTCCACCGACCCATCCTCACTATATTCTAACTCTGCTGCACACTCCATGTCAAAGGTAAGATCAACATCATCGGGGTCAAAAAAATAATCCTTTTACACTCTATGATCCTCTTTCACAGTATAATCGTCCTCTACTACCAATCCAGATTGATCATGCTTATCAAAAATGTTTCTTACATCACCAGCATCCTCAGTTTCTCGACGAACTCAAGACAAGATTCGGAAAACACATCAGTTACGATTAATTTTGTCCATTGACTTGTACAGTGTGCGTTTACCGGTCTAAGCTATACATTTCCCCCAATTTTGTATTCAGATGTAACAATCTTTGAGTTTTATTTTTTATCACATATGTCTCCAACTTTTTCAAATTACATTTTTTGCTGAGGAAGAAGCTGTCGAGGATACTCTGCTCAAATGTTATCACAATGAAGCTTCCAAAACCGAACATTGACATGTTTCCGTAGTTCATTTAATCGTTCTATGATTTCTCTCTATCACTTCATTTCACTTTGGACGATATGCTGATTTCACTTTGTACGTGATATCATCACGATTCTTCATTTACTGCACATCGCTTTTATCTGATCAAATGTGGTAGAATTGTTCATCAAAAGTTCATTTAGTAATCCGTAAGTCAATATTACTTCGAGCGATTTTATACAGACTTCATTAGAACTGTCACATCGAAGCTCTCTCCATATTGTATAACGACTTAGCCCACTATTAATCACTCTTTAATACGATGTTTATTTATAGTGCGTAACATATATTGCCAGTCTCGTCTAAGGAAATGTAACTCCATATTCGGAAAGTTTCGTGAAAATGGGTCATTTGATTGAGACACTGCGAGTTTCTTCACTATCTTAAACACTTCATCACACTTAACTTCCGAACAACATTATGGCTAATTAAATAATTTTGATTTATCAATTTTATTAATTTATAACATATATATAACTATTTCAGAATATAAGATTAATTAATTTTTCTTACCCTTCGTTGGATTTTAATATAAAATAGGCATAGTTTTATTATCTGATTCAACCTTTATACCCTTTTATCCATTATAGAACAATTACTTGTAATAATTGTTTTTAATTTTAAATCACTACGTTCATATTTTGTGTTTATATTTAAATCATTATAATTAACCTCTGTCATTAGTATATCATAATAAAGCTTTTTGCATATGTAATTTTGGATTCCAATATAATATAGGTATAGTTTTATTATCTGATTCAACCTTTATACCCTTTTTATCCATTATAGAACAGTAACTTGTAATTTTTTTGTGTTCTAAAAATTCTTTTGTAGAATTAATACTGAAATAGTGTTTTATACCAGAATTAATTTCGATTACCTTGCAATATTTTTAAAGTGTGCTTTCATTACTTTAAGTATTTTATTCATATAGACAGAAAGTGATTTTAATGTACATTTAAACGCACTACATATGAACCTAGGTTTTATTGGATTTTTATGTAATTTTGGATTCCAATATAATATAGGTATAGTTTTATTATCTGATTCAATTTTTATACCCTTTTTATCAATTATAGAACAGTGACTTGTAATAATTGTTTCTAAACTCAACTCACTACGTTCATATGTTTTGTTTATATTTAAATCATTATAATTAACTTTTTTCATCAGTATATCGTACTATAGCTTTTTGCATATGAAGACAAAGTTATTACTAGCTTTATCAATAGTTGTTATTATATAGTTATCCTTTAATTTAGTAAGTACTTTATACATATCTTTATTAATTATATCTTTCCTTTCGTAATTGTTTGTTATTTTCATTTTATTTTTAATTTTATCAAATATATAATCTTTCCAAATTTTTATCTTAGATATATTCGAGCTTTCACTATTAATCAGCTTACCAAAGTAATCATTTAAGTTATTATATAACAAACTGTAAATTTTATTTTTGTCGTTGTTGTTATTTAATCTATATTTATACCCTTTTGATAGCAGCTTTCTTAATTCACAATTTTCAATTAATTCTAGATTATGGGTACATATATGTTCATTTATTTTATCAAAACTAAGACTTTTACAATTGCATTATGTTTCCATTATGTTTCTAATATTATCGTTACATATTGATTTTAATTCTTTATTATAATTACAAATTTTTCGTCCTAATTGTGGTAGGAGTTTATACCTTATTTTAGGAATATATTTACTTGTATCTGATCCTGTTATTTCTATTAATTTTTACTTAATTCTGTATTATATCTTTTTTTTTATCAAAACTAAGACTTTTACAATTGCATTCTGTTTCCATTATGTTTCTAATATTATTGTTACATATTGATTTTAATTCTTTATTATAATTACAAATTTTCCATATTTTAATTTATTGATTTTATTATTTTAATTTGAAAAATTATATTAAAAAGATATGATAAAATAAATAAATTGTAAAATATAATAAATTATATTTATATAATTACATAATTATTATAATTATATACTTCCTTCAACTTTGCAATAAGACGTTTCATTCTTGGATAGTATCCAAGTTAGCAATCTACATTTATTCAAATAAATTAATAATTTTAAATATTTAAATTTTTATTTTAATATAAATTATCTATAATATATAATATCGAGACTGGTATAACACTTTAATAGTTACGATTTTTTGAATATTAAAATATAAATACTTTGAATCCAAATAACCAATATGAAGTTGGTTTGTAAAACTTGTATTATAATCTGAAAATTGATCTTTGATAATACAAAAGTCGAAAAGAAAAATTGTTAAAAATGTGTTTAATCTAATATAACTATTAGAAATAATAATCAAAAATTCCTTATTTTAAGATGTATTTTAAACAATTAAAGCAAAAGTGAAATAATCTTTAAATAGTAACAAGTAGATGTCATAACATAATACACAACAATGTTAAACAGAAGTCTCTCTGAGTAATAATATTAATATTATATTAATTTTAATATTAATATGTTTATGAAATTATTAAAAGTAATAATGCTATATATTATATAGCAGTAAAGTGAGTAAGAACATTTTGCATACTTCATTCCACTTTGCAATAAGACGTTTCAATCTTGGTATCCAAGTTATCAATCTACAATTAAGTATTAGCTTAAGCAATCTACAATTAAGTGTTAGCAATCTACAATTAAGTGATATTTTAAACAATAGTGACTGTCGTAATTTATAAACTACATACACTAATTACAATTACCAAGACGTCGATCGGCATTCATCTATCTTAATAGTTCACAAACAAGTTCACAAATACTTCACAAACAAGAAACAGTCAAGACAGTCAAATTCGCCGCAGCAAATCTACAATCTACCGGCGGCTCTCTCACGCTTGCCGACTCTACGACGTTTAGCAATTACAAATTTACTTACAATGTTACCAAACACAATGGCTGACGATGGGCAAGATCAAAATAATATTATCAGAGGTAAGCGGCCCTGTTGCATCTGCCAGTGGGACATCGCCTTGACAACTAATGGATGCTGCCGCTTTCATAAGTTCAGATGTTCAAGGTGTGCAGGTTCAGGCGAGGGATTCGGCTGTTTCGACCATGCGTCCAAGGTCCAACCAAATAAAGCCACGACAGAAGTCATAACTCCAATATTAGCAATTCCAAAGCTCGAGTTGACGCTTCGAACCGTCTATCATGTCTTCAATCATGTTGGCGCAGAGAATCAACAACAGTCATACGCATTCCGTACAAAGCACGTGTTCTAGCAGCCGCCTATGTCTGTCACAATATCAAACATGCACTGCAAATCGGAGATGTCAGTTCATGGATAAAGTTGCTTCTCTTCGCAAAATCATGCTTCAGTGGCCCAATGCCCACAACATGCAAAGGTCGATATAAGCTCGAGAAGCACATTTGCGAATCAATAAGAGCCTACTCGACAACCACCTTAACAGATGTGCTATCCATGATACAAACGCCACACAAATATGCAAAACGTCAACTAAACGGCAATTCAGAAATTGCTTGTATCAACCTGACCAAGCATGGGAATTACGGTAAAGCACTCCAGCGTTTGGTTTCATGAGGAATAGTCAGCCCATATTCACAAGCACGGACAGCACTGCAAATACTACATCCCCTGACGTACAGCATCTGGTGTACGTCATGGGATGTACACCTGACGTACATCAGATTACGTCATCTATTAAAATAAATTTTTTTTTAATATTAATTATCTATAATATATAATATCGATACTGGTATAACACTTAAATATTTACAATTTTTTGAATATTAAAATATAAATATTTTGAATCCAAATACCCAAGATGAAGTTGGCTTGAAAAACTTGTATTATAATCTGAAAATTGATCTTTGATTTTACAAAAGTCGAAAAGAAAAATTGTTAAAAATGTGTTTAATATAATATAACTATTAGAAATAATAATCAAAAATTCCTTATTTTAAGATGTATTTTAAACAATTAAAGCAAAAGTGAAATAATCTTTAAATAGTAACAAGTAGATGTCATAATATAATAAACAACAATGTTAAACAGAAGTCTCTCTGAGTAATAATATTAATATTATATTAATTTTAATATTAATATTTTATTAATATTAAAATTAAAACTTTTGCAATCGCATTCTGTTTCCATTATATTTCTAATATTATCGTTGCATATTGATTTCAATGTTTTATTATAATTTCAAATTTTCCATATTTTAATTTATTGATTTTATTAGTATTTTATTAAGTTTTAATTTGAAATATTATATTTAAAAGATATGATAAAATAAATAAATTTTATTATAAATTGTTTTATATTTACATGGAATTTACAGAACTAATATTTTGCTGTTTCATAAATAATTGTATTCAAATATTTTTTCAGTGTTTTTCTTATAAGAGTGATTTTAAATATTTTGATTTTATTTCTAGATGGATAAAATTTCGTTCTTATGTAGTTTTAAAATATTTCTCACTAATACCGTATGTTAACGATTTATATGAAAACTATTTTGGTTTTATTTGTCGACAGAAAATCGTAATTTTCGGCAAACATCAACAGATGGATATTTATCGAATGATATCCATCGACAGAAAGGCACTTAATAAATTTAGCGTACTCGAAGAACTGGTATTAAATTGTTTATTGATAATCGTTCATTTTGATTTCAATAAGGTTGATTTAACCGAGGAAGATTACAAAGCCCGTATAGATCAACTGTTTGTTTTTTCTCAAACCCAAAGTAAGAGTGGCTACATTCGAACTGTTGAAGCGTTCGCCATACTGGGTACATTTCATTTAATCTCGTATTTTAAAGTATTTTGAACAGTAAGATAATCATTGATGTAACAGTATGGCATGGATCATTTATTTATAATTTATTTATCATTTGTTTATAATCATTTAACAACTGATTATATTTATAACATAATGCGCTTTGTGCATAATCTATTGCTTTTTTATGAACACATTTTAACTTTATATTAATGCCTTACATTTTTACAGATTATTTAATTACTGTGCTGACATACCATTATACATTTTTATAGATTTCAATTATTTATTATTGAAACAAAATACGAAAACTGAAATAAATCATATGTAAATTAAGTTTTTATCTTCCGAATCATTTACTCAAACAAATATCTCAAAACATACATCAAAAATCATTTTAGCGTTCATACTTTTAAGGTAAAATAGTTTAACGTACATTTCACCCTGTGCCGATAACTACATTTAAAATAAAATGGATTTATATAAGAAAGAGATTGAAGTGCATATAATACTAATATATTTAATAATTTTTTAATTTGTTATAACACTGTGCACCTTGAACATCAAGTTTGAATATTGACAAATGGCATGAAAAATTATATTCAAGTCGAATGTAACTTGTTTTAACCCAACCCGAATGATCTTTATTAGATATTTTGGCTGAGCGTGCAGTTCTTTTCAATTAGTCTAAAAGATAAAATTAAAATACTTATATAGAAACATATCACAAGTTTTCAAACTTTAGTAAAAGGACCTATCTTTCCCAACTACACTGGGTCGTTAGCTCCTGGGTTGATTTTTCAGATCTATTGTAAAGGGCTGTAAGTTTATCCGAAATATCCAACAAAGATGATTTTATGTCTTTCACCGTCGATGGTTTGCCATAAACAAACTGAAAATTTTCGGATAACGGGATTTGACGTGTTTAAACATTACATCACTTTGTTGTAAAAGTATATATTTCTTAATATATTCACGAAGTAGTGAACGATACAAAGTGAGTAAGAACATGTTGCATACTTCCTTCAACTTTGCAATAAGACGTTTCATTCTTGGATAGTATCCAAGTTAGCAATCTACATTTATTCAAATAAATTTATAATTTTAAATATTTAAATTTTTATTTTAATATTAATTATCTATAATATATAATATCGAGACTGGTATAACACTTTAATAGTTACGATTTTTTGAATATTAAAATATAAATACTTTGAATCCAAATAACCAAGATGAAGTTGGTTTGTAAAACTTGTATTATAATCTGAAAATTGATCTTTGATTATACAAAAGTCGAAAAGAAAAATTGTTAAAAATGTGTTTAATATAATATAACTATTAGAAATAATAATCAAAAATTCCTTATTTTAAGATGTATTTTAAACAATTAAAGCAAAAGTGAAATAATCTTTAAATAGTAACAAGTAGATGTCATAACATAATACACAACAATGTTAAACAGAAGTCTCTCTGAGTAATAATATTAATATTATATTAATTTTAATATTAATATGTTTATGAAATTATTAAAAGTAATAATGCTATATATTATATAGCAGTAAAGTGAGTAAGAACATTTTGCATACTTCATTCCACTTTGCAATAAGACGTTTCAATCTTGGTATCCAAGTTATCAATCTACAATTAAGTATTAGCTTAAGCAATCTACAATTAAGTGTTAGCAATCTACAATTAAGTGATATTTTAAACAATAGTGACTGTCGTAATTTATAAACTACATACACTAATTACAATTACCAAGACGTCGATCGGCATTCATCTATCTTAATAGTTCACAAACAAGTTCACAAATACTTCACAAACAAGAAACAGTCAAGACAGTCAAATTCGCCGCAGCAAATCTACAATCTACCGGCGGCTCTCTCACGCTTGCCGACTCTACGACGTTTGGCAATTACAAATTTACTTATAATGTTACCAAACACAATGGCTGACGATGGGCAAGATCAAAATAATATTATCAGAGGTAAGCGGCCCTGTCGCATCTGCCAGTGGGACATCGCCTTGACAATTAATGGATGCTGCCGCTTTCATAAGTTCAGATGTTCAAGGTGTGCAGGTTCAGGCGAGGGATTCGGCTGTTTCGACCATGCGTCCAAGGTCCAACCAAATAAAGCCACGACAGAAGTCATAACTCCAATATTAGCAATTCCAAGCGCTCGAGTTGACGCTTCGAACCGTCTATCATGTCTTCAATCATGTTGGCGCAGAGAATCAACAACAGTCATACGCATTCCGTACAAAGCACGTGTTCTAGCAGCCGCCTATGTCTGTCACAATATCAAACATGCACTGCAAATCGGAGATGTCAGTTCATGGATAAAGTTGCTTCTCTTCGCAAAATCATGCTTCAGTGGCCCAATGCCCACAACATGCAAAGGTCGATATAAGCTCGAGAAGCACATTTGCGAATCAATAAGAGCCTACTCGACAACCACCTTAACAGATGTGCTATCCATGATACAAACGCCACACAAATATGCAAAACGTCAACTAAACGGCAATTCAGAAATTGCTTGTATCAACCTGACCAAGCATGGGAATTACGGTAAAGCACTCCAGCGTTTGGTTTCATGAGGAATAGGCAGCTCATCTACACAAGCACGGACAGCACTGTAAATACTACATCCCCTGACGTACAGCATCTGGCGTGATCAGCCACTATCCTCACCTAATCTTATAGAACGACTTTTAAACAATCCGATTTCGTCTTTATTTGTAGGCCAAGAGACCGTCATTGCCGCGGTCAACTCTTTTCCTTCAGCGTCGGGACCAGTTTACCTGGGACTAAGTCCGGAGCATCTCAGGACATGTTACGAGCAAATAGCGGTGGTTCGCTAGCAGAGAACCTGACGCACCTTGTCAACCACCTTCTGGCAGGACTAGCACCCTCTGAAGTGGCGTTTTACATTGCCGGCACGAACTTGATCGCACTTCCCAAAAAGGATGGGGTTATAAGACCAATTGCCGTTAGCGAAACTCTACGCCGTCTCTGCTCGAAATGCATATGTCTCCAACTCCGCAAACTTTTCGATGGTCTCCTGCAACCAACACAACTAGGGGTAGCAACCCCAAACGCAGAGGAAAGGATCGTTCACAACGTCGACGAATCCACGAACTTCACGCCAACGACAACAGCAAAGATCGATCTTTCAAACGCCTTCAACTCATTGTCCAGAGCGCACTTACGAGCGGCGGTCCGAGAGAACGTCCCGGAGCTCTTGCCATGGTTTGACTTTTCATACAAGTGCAAGGCACCCCTTCGTTTCGGCCCGCAGGACCCTCTCAATTCATGTGAAGGAGTCCAGCGGGGTGACCCATTCCTCTTCGCGTTGGCCATTAAGAAAACGATTGAACAGGTTTATCATATCCCTGGAATAAACCTCAACATGTGGTACATGGACGATGACATAGTCGGCGGGACGCCATCGGCAATCGCATCCGCACTCGGCTGGCTAGACACGAGTTTCAAGGCGATTGAATTGCAGCTAAACTGGCGAAAGACAGAGGTCATCGGCACGCCTGAAGCCATAAGCTCTTGCTTGGCCCTACTATCCGAGGTAGTTTCGGAGAACACTTCTAGAAACATGCACTTGTTAGGCATACCCATCGGTGACGAGTCCTTCATAGCAACCCACCTGACAAACGAAATTCTGCCACCGCTAATCCAGACAATCGATGCAGTGGCCAAGCTGCCAGACCCTCAAGTCGGATACCTCCTACTCAAACACTGCGCTTCCTCGTCCAGGATAAACCACCTTCTCCGTTCAGTTGATCCAAGGATTACGAAAACGTTTTGTTAGTCATTCGACAGACATATCGCCAGCGCCTTTTAGAAAATATGCGCGTGTCAACTACACGAAGCAGCGAAATCACAGATGACACCCAATTCGTCTGGGTGGATTTGGCCCAAGATGCAATGCGGCGCATGTTCAGAGCGCATTTATACATAACGTGATGCAGGTCGGAGAAGAATACAGTCTGGATCCTACACTTTTTCCTGGCTATTCAGAGGCATTAGCCACCCTTAGAACCACAGTGGGATCTCACTTCATACCGTCTACGGAGGGCGGTCAATCATCAACCTCACGCCTGATTGAAAATCTCGCCTCGACACAGCTGATACAATCATCTAGCGAAATGGATCGTGCCCGACTACATGCAGTGTCGTGTCCAAAAGCTGGGGCTTGGCTTAATGTTGTACCAAATGCGGCATCTGGAACGGAATTAACACCCCATAGTTCTGTATTCTAGTCTGCATGCGGCTTGGTATTTCTTTACACGAAAAAAATATATATAGATGCGGCCGCTGCATGCGCATAGCTGATTAGGAAGGCATACACTCGCTAACATGCCAATATGGGGGATACCTAGAACTGCGGCATAATGCTATTCGTGACGTGGTATTCGCAGCCGCACAATCAGTCCGGATGGATGTAGCTCTGGAAGTGCGAGGTATTATCCCGGACCTACGTGAAAGGCCGGCAGACATCCTATTTTATGGGTACCCTCCACATGCAATCGACTTTGCAGTCAGTCACTCCCAACAGACGGCATACCGTCGCTCAGCTGCTAACGCACAGCTCGCCGCCGCTACATCGTACGCGGCTAATGTTAAAGACCGAAAGTACAAGAGCAGGGTCGAAGCAGCGGGGTATATATTCTCAGCCGCTGTAGTGGAGTCGTTTGGGGGATGGAATGAAGAGGGAAACAGGGTCATCAAACGGGTTGCAAATAACATGAGCCGGACAAGCGGAGTCAGATACGTCGTGACGATCACGCATTTATACCAGCGCATCTCTATTGCAATAATAAGAGGCAACGCCAAAGCAATGCTAGCGTCACTTTACCATATCCCAATATTAACATTTGATGGTGGACACCAGGAAACATGTGAACCCGGGAAACGCCTCTTCGAGCCAGACTCTTGTGCTTCGAACCGAACTCTTGATGTGATTGGACTACCGGTTTGCAAAGACAACAACAAGAACCATGCCACAATGAATGAGTCCGACGAAATAATCCCCGTGTCATGCAGGACCGAGATATTGCATCAAATTCCCGATACACTGCCAATGATCCAGGCCAGCCCGATTCTTAACATACAAATAATGCTCCAGCAACCTATCCAAACGATCATGACCATTGAACAGCCGCGTACGACAGCTGCGAAGATCGATATCGACAATGTTAAGTCTTTTTCTGAGCATGAACGAGAAACAATGGGACCGAAATTTGGTGGAGCAATTGAAAAGTGCTCACGATGTGGAACCACAGTGTATACTGCGAAAAGAATTGGTGCGTGTAGTTCGCAATGGCACGAAAAGTGCTTCAGATGTAAAACTTGCAATACATCGTTGACTTTGGGTACATAAAAAGATCAGGATGGAGAAATATACTGCAAAGGTTGCTTCGCCGATAAACTTCTCCCACACGACAGAAACCGCAAACAGGCCTAGGAGGAAATGAAGGCCAGCAAGCAGCTGTAATTCAGTAGTTTTTGTATTTGATTTTTTTCTGATGTAATAAATAATTGTTATATAACATTTTATCTATATATTATTGATATAATAATAGTTTTTTAATATTATTAAATTTTTGACAACAAACAAAGAATTGGTTACCCTCAAATAGGCCCTTACCTTGTTAATGATATTTAAAATGTAAACAAGGTTACCCTCGAATGGGTCCTTAAAAAACAATGTTCGCTAAGAAAGAGCAGTCAAATTCAGCGAGATGTTAAACCTCGTAAACATAAGGAGTTAGCTTTTAGCAAAGCTACTGCAATTTTCTGTCGAATCGTGGTTATTCATTGACCGTATTTAAAATGACTCTTGCGATTTTAATAATGCAATTCTTCTTAGAACATGAGATGCAACTCGTCCGGTACCACCTAAGATGGAAAAAATCAAAGGTATAAATCCACATTGTTCCACATTGGAAACACGTTCGAGATACTTTGATCTTTTTTTTTCTTCGTGATATTCATATGTACTTACAGGCGTTTTGTAAGAGTAAGATTGAGCATATATGTTGAAAATTGAAACGTCTATTAAGGACCGCTCAACCGTACTTCCAAACAACCCTAGGCATGAAATATCAAGACGAGCGTTGTGATCTATTAAAGTTGTAGTGCGCGTGATCACATAATTTCCTACTGGAGATAATACGGGTTCAACATGCACTCCTTTACAAACTTCCTCCAATGATTGTCAAATTGTATCCCGTATTATATCATGACGAATAAGGGTGATTCACCGTGTCTACATGAGGGTGAATGTGTCACGCTTACATCCTATCCACAAATGCATTTTGACACACCGATCGGATCCCAACCAAAATGCAATGAAAGTCCATCTTGAAATTGCTGATGGCTCAGACACAATCCCTGAAATGTCAATGGACGCATTGAAAGCCAAGAAGAGGCACCTTTTTCTGAAGCAAATAGTAAAGTTTTTTGAAACATTGTCTACTTTATCCATGATACTTGATATATTAAACTTCGCTCTGTTAGTGGACTCTTCCTTTATTTGTTTTGAAATCCGATCATGTAAGACTCTTACTTCCTTCATGGAGTGTTATTCATCTAGCGGATGGGTCATTCTGTTTGAACGCTCATATTCATACACTGCTTGCTCTTTAATATTTAGCAATCCTAATCCGCCATGCTTTATGGGAATTTGAAAGATAAAATGTCTCAAATCCGAAATTTCTCTTAATCCAGTTATTGATGTCAATACCTTTGTCGATAGGATATCTTCCATATCATTGAACAATTCTCCTTTGCATTTACACGTCCTGATAAGATGTGTCCATATGTGTTGAAGGGAGAAGACCAACGCACAGTAATCTACTTGTGGGTCGGAAATGGCAATTTGAGCCAACCGCTCTAAGATTGTCATCCACTTACTTATCTTCTTAGACACATTTCTATAAACAAATGAATCAATGCCAATAAAGGATCCAAGTAAACCTATACCTTCTTCTGTGATGTCAGTCCTGATGTCAGTAAAATAATTTGATTGTTCTAATATCACGCCCGGCTTTAATAATATATTGCATTTTCCATAATTAACATGAAAACCGTATTTCGGTCCAAGTTTTCTAACTATCTTAAGGAATTCGACTGCTTTATAAACCGTACCGACAAAAGTTACATCATCTGCATGCCAACGTTGAAATGCATTAGGCAAACGAGAATTGGTGTTTTTTATTAATGAAATCGACGCGGCTGCAAATGCAATCATAGACAAGGGGTCACCTTGTGTGAACCCTTCTTCAGAAAACAAAACGTCGTCTTCTACATATAGTTCCGGATCTTCACAATACGTATTGTTCAATGCGGTTGATAAAGCAGGGCATATATTTATCAAACTAGCAAGTGCATTTTTGCGGTTAATTCGATTGAACGCGTTACTTGCATCAATTGTTAATATACATTCAGAGGTGTCGAGCTGAAATCTTGATCTAACACTATATATCGCATATTCTATACCGCAGCGCTGGCCTGTACACAGTTGAATATTCGAGGCGACTTCTTGAACATAGTCAGAAACTATTTTAAAACAGCCTTGCTAATGATTCTTCGAAAAACCTCACCAACATCAATTGGTCTTACACCTGGTAACTTGTCTAACGCAATCAGACGTGAGTTGCGGTATGCTCTTAAGCAGTTGATGGGTAGTTTAATCATTGAGATCTTTCGAGCTAAAACAGCTATTGATTCCGCTAACTGTTTGGAATCTTCACCAAATTCTGTAAAAAATTCTGATAATTACTGAAGTGAGTCAACTTCAGATGGTCCAGCTGAACATGTTGTACGTCATGCTTCATAAATAATTCTTTCTGCATCCATCTCCTCAAAGCATTCCGTATAGAACGGTAAGTCTGTCTGGTATGGGGAATTTACAATTACTTCATTTACTATACCAGCTGCTTGTGGATGTTTTTCTCTTAAAATATCTCGTACTGTCTTACCATTCACTTAATTTTAGCACTCTCTCGGATTGGTAGTCAGGATCAAGTACTCTCATAGCCTGAACAGTTTTCCCTGATTTCATCAGTTTGCGAAACGTGCCCTGCCATTATTTATTGTGTATTTCCCGGGAATGTGATAGACATTGATGTATCGATCTAACTTCTGACATTAGTTCATCTAGTCTCCCACTCGTCCAAAGTTTCAATCTGCGATTAAGTGTGATCCTAGCCACTGAAATTTTTCTTGTAGGAATACGTTGGAGAATACACTGGCAAATAACCGTTATTGACATAAGTGCTGAACCATTAATATCATTGGAAGTTCCTACTAAGCCAAATAGCTTTGAAAGTTCATTTATAAATATTCTACTTTCATTACAACGTGGTACTCGAAAATGGTTTGGTCTCCAATTACTTACCTCTTTAAAAGCTTTGCATAGAGTTATACTTTTATCTGCTCCTTCATTTTGGATATCGCGAATGTAATCATCGCGAATGGCATTATCAGACATTAAAACACTGTTATTGTTCACACTTGATTTTCTCGAATAGTTAGGACTTGGACGTTCTATACGCACGCATCTGTTCTTACACTCAGGTGCACGGCATTTGAAAAAGGCCTCTTTGATTTTCCACATTTACATCCCACACATCTAGCAGCGGCTCCATTGCGTGTACAACATAATTCTTCACTTAAAGGTTTACCCCGGACCATTTTTGAAAATCCTTTGACGCTCAATTTTTGTAAGTAGCTTTAATTGTGTGTTTAAGCTTGTAATTAGTTAATTATCAAGAAAGTTTAAACTAGTGATCGATACTTATAGCTTTGCCTAAACTTCTCAAGTCGTTAGTCTGCCAGTCGTTAGTTGTGTGTTTAAGCTGTTATAATTTTTGTTTGTATGTTTATTAGTTATCTAACTTTTAATAATAATATGATAATTTAGTAATATGTAGTAATTTAGTAAGTTTCTAATAATTTATTAATTAATAATTAATTAATTAAATAATTAATTAATAATTAATTTCTAATAATTAATTTTTTAATTATTTATAATATGATAATAGTAATATGATATAATAATAGCAATATGAATAATATTAATGTATTATTCATAGTATCTGGATTTAGGTACAATAAGAGTTACTGACCAATACTATATTGTTGTTGCTAAAGATGGTGTACAATGTGCTCAAATCGGACTTCACAACGTTTACAAATTGGATGATATGTGCATTTTACCTGTTTGTAGTACGGATTTAATGATTGTTAATAATGTTAATGAGCAACGCTATCTAAAAATGATACAATGCTTTATTTCATCCCATGAATTGTATACATCGTAAGTTTTCAAATTTACATATTTAAAAATTTAAAAAATTTGAATAAGGTTTGATTTTATTTTTAAAAATATTGAAGTTAAAAAATAAAATGTATATGAACTCGCTGCTATGTTAAATCGAGAAATAGGTCCCAAAACCTGATAACATAACAGTTCCTTTTAAAAACCTCTATTCTTTATTCGAATACATCACATATTATTTATAAGTCAATTCATAAAAATGATTTTTATTTTATATATAACTGGTTCAGGACGATATTCGTACATTAGTTTGCAGACACATGTTTAGAATTACAGCACATAGCAGTATAACATCCTTTCATTTCACAGATTAAATGATCAGCTGTGGAAATCTATTTCAAGAAGTGTTAGATCAGTAAGGAGTCTACAAATCCTCAGGAATGTTTCGTGCAATTCTTCAACGACTAGCTGGATTCCATATTGACCATCCAAGTATTGCAGCATGTAGAAACGTTAGTGCTCAGTGCCTGCGTCCTGAAGATCCACTAGTATACTGATCTGATATGCCGAGTAGAGGATTAGCAGTTCTATTTTATTTTTATTATCTTATTTATTATTATCTTATTATCTTATTTTTTGCATTGTATATTATAAATAAAAAATTATAATAATAATAAATAATTATAAATAATTTATTATTTATTAAATAAATAAAAATTTATTATATTAAAATAAAAAACAAAATAGTAATAAAATAAAAACAGTGATAAACATAACGTTTACAGAAACCGTTACATTACTGGCTACCATGATATACGAAAAGTGTTTATTTTTTGAAACGGTCATTTTTATGTCTAGCTTAAGCTTAAATTTTCTTATATAATTATTTATCTTTATTTTTAATTTATATACGATATTATTTACAATAATTATATTGTAAAATACGTAGCATTAGCTATTTGATCTGATTTGTTCTACTGACAAGTTATTATTGACCTGTGGACTTTGTTTACGCGGTAATATAACCTCTGTCAGAAATACTGAAACTATGTATTATTGATACGACATTATTTTTCTGGTACTTTTCAAGCAAGTTTGATGAATTCTTTCTTTTCTTATAATTGATAATTATAAATCAACAAAATAATATTAAAATATCAAATTTACAATACACAAAGCAACACAATAATATAAAGAATAAATTTAAACTCTTAAGTGGCAAAGTTTTATGGATGGATAATAAATAATATACTTTGTATTAGAATAAGATACTATTTAATCAAATTTAATCAGAAGAAATACATCATTAGCATGTATTTAGCCTCGCTGCTATGTTGGGTCGAAGAATAAGGGGCCGAAACTTGATAGCGTCATAAAAATTCATAAAAATGACGTTTATTTTAAATTTTATTTTTTATTTTTATTTTTTAACTTGATTTAAATTATAGAAAATCTAAAAACAATTATTAATTTTATTATTTAATTATTAAATTTTGATTTAGCATTATTATGTTTTGTTTTGTTTATAATTATATTAAATACGTTGACTCAGTTAGCTGATTTAATTATTTTATTATTTAATTATTAAATTTTGATTTAGCATTATTATGTTTTGTTTATTTTATAATTATATAACAATACGTAGACTCAGTTAGCTGATTTAATATTTTAATATAAGGATTGTAGTGGAAAAGCTATCCATTTTTTACAATCGCTAAATGCAGGACGAGTCTAGTAAGACAAATATGTAACGAATCAAGCTAATTCATAGCGCACGCAGCCGCATGCGGTAGGACGTTCTAGCCTTTTATCAAATCCTCGACCCTCTCTTCAGTACCGACTCATAGTCGAGCAATTCTCACTTAGTGGTAGTAAAGCATGTATGGATGCCGTACTCCTGATGAAAGCGATGAATTATTACACCTAAGTACTTATTTTAATCTATTTCATTTTTGTGAGCAGACTGAACAGCCATATAGGCTTTGTCTTGTAAATAATAATATTACTCCGACAAAAATGAAAATATAACAATACGTAGACTCAGTTAGCTGATTTAATAGTTGACTTGTTTTTAAGATTAATAGAATATAATATGATAGAATATAATATAATAGAATTAATATGGATAATGGTTGAAATCTGATAGCATAGCAGTTCATTCTTATGACCTCTAATCCTTATTCTGATACAGCGACTGTTATTTATTAGTCAATTACTAATAAAATAAAATTTAATTACTTGTTCGGAAGTCACATGCATTCTGAATACTTAAATACGGATCCTTCTAAACTATTTGAGCTATTATAGTTGTCCGTCTTTTAAAATTTGTGTCCTTCTCAAGTAAGATGTTGTTCTGATCTTTAATGCTTTGCGACGTTTTCACCTGATGCCCTCCTCATGACCTCTATTTCTTATTCTGATACATCGTCTGCTATTTATAAGTCAATTCATAAAAATTGATTTTATTTCTAATTTTTGCTTGATGCAAATATAAATTGTATTAAATCTTATATAATTATTTTTTTATTTAACTTTATTTTTAATTAAAAATGCGTAATCGAGGAATAGGATGCGATACCTGATAACATAGCAGTTTCTCCTGATTACCTCTAATACTTATTCTATACATTGTATATTATAATTTTTTAAATTATAATTTTAAATTTTGACTTAATTTGAACTATGTATTATTGATGCGACATTATTTTTCTTCTAATTTTCAATCAAGTTTAATTAATTTTTGTATTATTATGTAAAATTATACATCAACAAAAAAATTATTAAAAATAAATTTAATAAAATTTATTAATGTGACATAATAAAAATTAAATTCATGATGTGACAAAATGTGCATACATGCACATAGGGAATAAGTTTTCGACAACCAGCTACTAAATTAACTTACAACCAATTCCTATGGTTCGTCAATATAAAGGCTTGGGCGTCGTCGTTTCGGATAGTCTAGGCACTAGGAAAAATACGGAGCAAATATGTGCTAGAGCAACTCGAATTTCCGGTATGATTTCCAGATGTTTTAGTAAATTAGAAATTGAGTCATTTAAACTTTTATTCACTACTCTCTGTTCAAGTGTTCTTAACTATTGTTCTCCAGCATCATACCCAGTTAACAAATCGGAAGAGTTTCGTATTGAACAGGTATTGCGACGTTCTTCTAAACGGGTAGCGGGCCTTCATAACCTTACTTATAAGGAACGGTCAAGTCGCCTTAATATGCCTTCGTTATCTTCACTTCAAGCACTAAATGACCTGGTTGTAGTGTGGCGGGCGATGAGCAATCCTGACAATCCCGTTAGAAGTCTATTTCGTATGCGAAATGACTCAAGATTACGTGGTCATCCACTTATGTTACAACGTAAACATTGGTGTAAAAAAAGAAGCATTAATTTTGCCGTACGTGTCATTCCAGCTTGGAACAGTTTACCAGCGGAAGTGGTGAAGCAAACAAGCAGACGTGGATTTGTATCTACTTTGAAGAAACTGACTAATTTTTAATTACTTTGTTGTTAGTTTCCTTTTTATATTTTAAATTGTGAAGGTGTCTATTGAGCTACGCTCGCTGACATTCTAGTAATAATAAAATAAATTGGAACAAAATACGCTCAAATGTAAGCCCAAACTTTATAAACTATATAAAGTTAGAAAAATTAATTAACCTTATATTTGGAAATAGTAACACTTATTACAAGTCACTGTTCAATAAAGGATAAAAATTATATGGAGGTTGAATTAGATAATAAAACTATACCTATATTATATTTCAATCCAAAATTACATAAAAATCCAATAAAACCTAGGTTCATATGTAGTGCGTTTAAATGTACATTAAAACCACTTTCTGTTTATATGAATAAAATACTTAAAGTAATTAAAGCACACTTCAAAAAATATTGTAGGATAATCAAAATTAATACTGGTATAAAACACTATTTCAGTATTAATTCTACAAAAGAATTTTTAGAACAGACAAAAGGAATAAATTTTCAGAATATAAATACATACGATTTTAGTACGCTTTATACAAATCTAGATTTAGTAGATATTAAAGAAGCGTTAGTAAAATTAATTAATCTTTTATTCGGAAAAAGATATACATATATATGTTATAATAATTATAACGTTTATCTAACAAAAATTAAACCATCAAGTAGATACAAATATATGGATAAAATTGAATTAATAGAATCCTTAAATATTTTGATAAATCAAAATTATTTAAAATTATCATCTATATTTAGACAAATAAATTGTCTTCAAATGGGAAGTAATAGTAGCTCAATTATAACTAACTTTTTTCTAAGCTCTAAAGATTATGAATTTGTTCATAACTGTGTAAACTATAAATCCCAATTATATAAAGATATAAAATATATTTTTGTATCCAAATGTCATTCACAGAAAAAAGAAATTGAATATTTCTTCGATATTTCGTTCGCTAACCGTGGACATTTTCAAGCAGTATCTGAAACAGCAACACAAGTAAAGTTACAATGTATGAAAAACAAAATCATTTTGGACATTGAAATTTGGTTCGAGGAACTTTATCACTACAGCCTCCATAACTAACCGGCGTTTAAGTTAGGCTCGGAAATCAAAACCTACACATTGTCAAAGTCGATGTCATGACCAGTTTGATGAGCATGGTCTGCTAATGCCGACTGCGCTGATGTTGTGAGTGCATTATTTTGTTATTTTAATCTTGTTTTAGCGTACGTCCAGTTTTCTTATGTATATACTTATACAATCCCGACACCCAACCCTATAGACTACATCCATCTTATCAAAATTAGTTCTTCGTGGTTGGTGACTAGTGAATTAAGATGAGAAGTACATCGCGTACCATAAAGCATTTTTAATGGTAATCCTGATTGGAAAACGTATCTGCTTATTTTATTAAGTATGTCCTCACTTAAGCTACCAATTGCTGGAATATAAAACCAGTGTTCTATTTTTAAGGACCAATTAAGTCGGATTGCGCCGAAGTGTGAATGCGCTTTTTTGTTTTCTTAATGATTTTGTGTAAGCTATCTATTGGGTAACCAAGAGATGTAAATATTCGGAAGAGCTTGCTTAATTCGGCGTTTAGATAAACTTATTTGTTACAAATTCGATACACACTTAAACAGAAGCCACAAAACACACCTAGTTTTGTTGATACTGAATAACTGCTGTCCCACGGAATATACAAGCTACTTTCTGTGGCTTTTCTGGACACTTTAGTGACGGAGACATCAGTGGTCAAAACTTCGCAATCTAAGAACGGTTACAACTCGTTTGAGGGCCAGGTAATTGTCCATACTATCCGAGGATTCAATGTATTGGAAATTCAGACGAAATCATCTGCTTTATCACGACTTTGTGGCCAACTGACAAATATATCATCGATGCAACAATAAAATGCGATAGGTCGTATATTACAACGGTTATAGCCTCTTCCTCTAACTTTTGCATGTACAAGTCAGCCAAGGCGGGGCCGATTGCTGATCCAATCGCAACAACAAATAGTTGATTATATATAATATCATCAAAGGAAAAGTTCGTTGCACATGCTAACTGAAATAATCTCTTACATTTAACCAAATGTTCACCATCTGTCTAAGGGGATCCGAGTCTTGATAACGCAAAGTCGACAGCATCATCTACTGACACATATTGATAGTATGGGTGTAGTCTATAGGGTTGGGTGTAGGGATTGTATATGTATATACATAAGAAAACTGGACGTACGCTAAAACAAGATTAAAATAACAAAATAATGCACTCACAACATCAGCGCAGTCGGCATTAGCAGACCATGCTCATCAAACTGGTCATGACATCGACTTTGACAATGTGTCAGTTTTGATTTCCGCGCCTAACTTAAAACGCCGCTTAGTTATGGAGGCTGGCGCGATAAAGTTCCTCGAACCAAATTTGAATGTCCAAAATGATTTTGTTTTTCATACATTGTAACTTTACTTGTGTTACTGTTTCAGATACTGCTTGAAAATGTCCACGGTTAGCGAACGAAATATTGAAAAAATATTCAATTTCTTTTTTTGTGAATGGCATTTAGTTACAAAAATAATTATTTTCCCAGAATGTCTCATTCCGATTCAAATTATAAAATATATGTTTCGATACGTTGATGATATATATGTATTTTACTCTAATATTTTTTATTCAATAAGCGAACAAATTTATCCAGATAGCCTTATTAACATATACTGTATAAAGATAAAATATTTGTTTCGATATATTGATAATAAATGTGTATTTAACTCTAATATTTTTTAATAAGTGAACAAATTTATTCTGGTAGATTACTGGTAATAAGCCAATATTGATGATAAAGACGGTATATATCTAGATATGAACATTACATTAACATCATTTAGCTACTTTTAATTTATATGGTAATGATGACATTTAAATTTATAAGAAACATATTTTTGCATGAGCATTCATGCATACCATATAATATAAAATATAATACATTAAATAATGAAATTTTAAGAATTGCCATAATATGTCATGATATTGACTTTCTAAATGCATCTAAATTATATAAAGATATGAAATATGTTTCAATACGTTGATAATATATGTGTATTTTACTCTAATATTTTTTATTCAATAAGCGAACAAATTTATCCGTGTAGCCATATTCTTAATAAAACCAATATTAATGATAAAGAAGGTATATATCTAGATATGAACATTAAATTAACATCAATTAAAACTGCTTTGAATTTACATTGTAAACATGACATATAAGTGAACAAATTTATCCAGGTGTCTCATTCTTAATAAAACCAACATTGATGATAAAGAAGGTAAATATCTAGATATGAACATTAAATTAACATTAACTAAAACTACTATTAATTTATATGGTAATGATGACATATTTAAATTTATAAGAAACATATTTTTGCATGAGCATTCATGCATACCATATAATATAAAATATAATACATTAAATAATGAAATTTTAAGAATTGCAACAATATGTAATGATATTGGCTTTCTTCAAAATCATTTAAATAATTTAATAGATACATATTTTAAACTAGGTTACTATAAAAATAACATCAAGCAGAAAATAGTAAAATATATAAATCAACACAATAATATAAAGAATAAATTTAAACTCTTAAGTGGCAAATTTTTATGGATGGATAATAAATAAGATACTTTGTATTAGAATAATATAAAATATAATATAAAATATAATACATTAAATAATGAAATTTATATTTCAAAATATAAGTTTTGAAAAATATAAGTTTTTTTGTTTTTTTTTGAAATATTATATATTTATATTGTTTTACCAAAATATTATACTAAATAATATTGATATTGATAATATTAATATTGATAAATATCAATGATATTTATATTAGAATATATATATTATATAATATATTATATATTATATAGTAGATTTTGCATATTCTATGGACACCATAATATTTTCAATATTTCGCTTAATTGCAGATATTAAATATCTATGTATTGTAACGTAATATTATAACTATTATATTTGATATATCGTATATGGTTTTGTACCAATATATTATAAATATTATACAGTGATATTGTATTGAAATGTTATAAATTCATAAAATTTGTAACAATGTTCCGTGACATTTTTCCAAAATATTGGACTCAACTATTATAAGTAATATTGCACCGTAATAATTTAATATTATTCGTAATATTATACCAAATAAAACATAATAATAAACTACATAATAATAAAACATAATATTGTACCCTACATATTTACCAAGAATACAATATATCGACTTAAAATTTGAAAATTTTAAAAATATTCGAAAATATTTTATTATCAAATGAATAATAAATTATAATATAATGTATGCAATAATATATTATTATCTTATTATAGAAAATAATATGTTTTAATAAATTATATTTAAAACCCGAATAAAATTTGCTACGCCGTATTAATAAAGCTTACGAACAACATAAGCAGCATTTTAAATATTAAAAAGAAATGTCAGATTATACAATAAATTAGATTTGTGTTGCAGAGTATTTTTATGCTTCTGAAATATACATATATCATGCTTCTTTTTATAGATAGGGTTAAAGCAACGTGCAAAATAAAAATAGTCATCAAAATTTCAATAGTAACAATGGCTGCAAGGTATATCAACTTAAAATTAGGAAACAAACCATAGATGACTAGTTTGATAATAGTAATTAATTTCAAAAATAGGTAGGTTTTTTAAATTAAAGGTAGGTCCTTCTTTAAATGATTTTAATTAAATTTGCAAAATTTAAGACGAAAGTCTTTTATTAAATCTAATTGCCAATAAAAGCAGACGAGTCGAGTGATTGTCCTCCGACATTAAAAGAACCGAAACGTGAAACGTATGTATTGGATCAGTAGCTGATGAGGTCCACCAATACTGAAATGTAGCGTACTGCTGTTGGCGTATAGATAGGATTAAAGTAGCGTGCAAAATAAAAATAGTCATCAAAATTTCAGTTGTAACAATGACTGCACATGTGCATCAATTTAAAATTAGGAAACAAACTATAGATGACTAGTTTGATAATAGCAATTAATGGGAAAAATAGGTAGGTTTTCAAATTGAAGGAAGCACCTTTCCCTAGAAAATATTGCATTCTAAAATTATAACTTAAATTATAAGTTTAATTCTATTTTAATATTATTCGTAATATTATACCAAAATATTATTTGTACCGTAAAATAAAACATAATATTGTACCGTAATATTATAATATAATATTGTAACATAATATTATGGGTAATATTGTCATAATATTGTAACTATCTAACGTTGTTGTATTACCATAAGTAATATCTGTTGTGATAACACAAAATGATTCAAAGAAATAAAATTTATAGGTTTACATACGATCTAAGCTGTACTCTACAACAAAATTTAACCAAACGCTTTTGCCAACCAACTTGGAAATTCATCTGGAACACATACTTAATTAGAAGCTTTGAAAACGTTTCTTCTATTTGGTGCGCATACGTCATCCATGGATACGTAAATTTACAAGGTTTGCGTTTTAATTAAAAAATTTATTTTATATTTAAATATATATTTTAATATATTTAAAATGTATTTAATATAATTATTTAGATAAATTACTTAAATGTATGTTAATATAAACAAATATACTTTATTTTTAATGTAATATATTATTTAGATTTATTAAAATCATAAATTTAATTTATTAAGTGCATAAAAAGTATATTTTTTCTCACCGCAGTAATGAAAATATAGTTTTATAAACTACTTCAAATATATGTTTACTAATTAATTTCAGATGAAGGCTTTCTGTATTACTTTCTTACTTATCAAATTTAAAATTATTTATAATTAAATTCTTATTTATTATTAATAATAAATAATTGTCTAATATACAAAATAATTTGTAAATTTTATATTATATAGTATTATATAATATATAATATAATAATATATAAAGTATTATATAATTAAATAGTATTAATTCTCAATACTTCAATTTATATTGGAGCAATGAAGTAGGCGATAAATATATCGCTTATTTATATTTAGCTAGCTTTTTGAAATAATATTTTTTGATAATTTGTGTAGAGCTAGTATAAGAATTTCGTTAGTTCTAAATATTTATTAAAGAATGGATTAAAATCATATTCTTTTAATTCTATAATGACGAAGACGCCCTTGCGCTATATGAAAGAGAACTCTGGTATGTTGCCCAGGATCGCGATGTCTGGAGTAGTTTGGTTTGTACACTGCCTCCACGACCCGACACCCGGACCAGTGGTCGACAGAAAAACTCTGGTGGAATATTATTAGTTTTTTCTTGTCAAGAAATTGTTGTGACCAAAACAACAATTGATGACCAAAAATTTTGCTTGGTCATTAAAGCTGAAAGATTATGAAAGATAATAAAAAGATAGATCAATAAAAGATATATTTCGGCATTGATTAAAAATTTATCGTCCTAAGATGATAATCTCTGAAAATATATTCTCAATGTTGACAACAATTTCTATATAATTACTATATTATACATATTATAATATTATATTATAGTATTATAATATATATATTTTAATACTATATATAATATTATAATATATATTATATATTATAATATTACTATATTGTATATTTTACGATTTTCTGTTGGATTTTATATTCATTAATTTTAAATTATATATTTATAATATATACCATTGTATATTATCTATTTATATTTATTTGTTGATTTATATTTATTTTATATTTATACTTTATAAAACAGAACAGTATTTTTGTTTCAATTGATCTTCCTCCAACATTCAAAAATTTTAATAATATTTTATTGATTTATATTTTTCGATTTTTCGCTTGATTTTATATTCATTAATTTTATATTAAAATTAATTAATTAATTTTAATTATTTAATATTAATTAATTTTAATTAATATTTAATTAATTATTCATTAATTTTATAATTTTACATAAATATATTGACATATTGACATATTATAATGTGTGGTAATAATGAGATATGTGATATGTGATATTATTAATATGTAGTAATAATATGTATAAATATTTATACACGAGCTAAACGTTGACGTGAACGCTCATTAAGTGATATTAAGTGATCGCTTTGATGGTTTATAATTTAGACTTTCAATAGATTTAGTCCTAATTTTCTCTGTGTGAATATCTTTTATGTTTTGTAGCAATTGCTTTCAGCAGCCAGGTCTTATTCATTACAATTATATGTCGAAGATCCCGAAAAATGGCTGGAACTCGTTTTCTTAAACGTGGTAGTGATTGCAAGGTAAATACCTCATTTTGTAAAATTTGTAAAATTGCATATTTTCAAGGGTAACGTGGCTAATGAAGTTGAAACTGAACAGATCATAAGTGATGGATCATGTTTTTTGCTCCACAGTAATACTTTTAGTTTTGTCATGTTACGTGGATCTGTACCTGCTTATTGGTCTCAGGACCCGCGATCAGCACCGACTCCTCCAATTGTTTGTTAGTAAACATTTTGTGATTGCATCTTCATTGTAAACTTAACTGCTTCTAAATTGCTTTGTAGGAGTAGATTGCTTTGTTGAAGAACAATACATTACATTTTAAAATACAAGATTATTAAGTAAATCCAAACAATTTATAAAATAAAATTTTAATGTATAAATTTTGCTTGGTCATTAAAGCTGAAAGATTATGAAAGATAATAAAAAGATAGATCAATAAAAGATATATTTCGGCATTGATTAAAAATTTATCGTCCTAAGATGATAATCTCTGAAAATATATTCTCAATGTTGACAACAATTTCTTACTTCATTAAACTTATATTGTTGTGCAAGTGCGCTAGTTGTCGAAAAAAAAAACAAGTTTTTCTAAATACCGAATGGCTCACTACTGAATGTTAATAAACCGTGGGCAATGGAAAAATAAATACATCACTAGCCATTCAATTTCAATCATATACTAATATTTTGCATTTTGCTTCCAAATTGATGAATAATATCGTTTAGTTGATCGATCAAATCCATATCACATCCCGGCTTGTCAACATTACAAACAACTCTACAATCGGTACGGATTTCCTATTGTGATATTAGACCTAGTAAAGGTATAATTTATTGTTTCGAAGATTTTGTTGAGTGATTAATTTTATAATATTACACGTTTGAGCGATATTTTTTAAATATTAATTATTTAATAATTTATAGAATTAATAATTGATAAAAATAAATGGATTAGAATATAGTTCATTGATTAAATGAACTATATACATAATTAATTTAATTAAAAAATTGAATTAATTTTATTTAATTAAAGAAATATTTTTAAATAATAACTTTGTTGTAACTACTTAGTTGAATAAATTGCAATACCATTTTCGTCACAAGTAATGTTTTTATATTTTAATCTACGTCACACGTAATGTTTTTTATACAATAGAATATTCCATAATTCGATTTTTGATGACATAGTTTGTATAACTTTAAGGACATGTTTTAACATTCAGATGTAGTTTGTGATGTAAGTATGTGAATAAAGCTATAAATCAATTGATAATCCACAGATAAAATGTAATATTTGAAGGTCATATCCAGATAATTTCTTAAATTAATTTGTATTTGTTATCTAGTTAAACAATACATCAAACGATTTATTATTTTTTAGTTTTAGTCCTTTCGAAACCTTAGTTGTTTATTTGATTATTTAATTGTTATGAATAAAGTAAAATTTTCTCGTAGACCAACGAACGGAAGAAACGAGAGGAATTTTTAAGCGATGAATTGAAATCATCAATACAATATGCTGACCTATTTTTACCACTGAACAGTTTATTTTACAACCATTTTGACATGTCTGCTGCTAGAAGGTATGCCACAGCAGTTTACTTTTTTACTTAAGCACACACAGACATTTTGATGTTTTCGAACCACTTGATAAAATTGCTTCTGAGCTCGTCAGCAAAGTTGGATATTTCTGTCCGAAGCTTAATTTACGGTAAGTAAATTTACCAATATTAAGTGAGTCTAGTACAAATCAATTGACGTTGGTTTTTAGCCAGAAAGGAATTATACGGTTAAACTGTGTGGACTGTCTTGATAGAACAAATACCGCAATTCACGTCATTGGCAAACATGTTATTAGAATTCATGTACGTTAAAAATTATAACGTACAATTATTTTAACAAGTATCATATATAACATTACTGTAATATTGCTGATGTTGTTAGCGATATGTTTATATAAAAAATTTATAACGATCGCCGCCATTTTTAGCAGTACATGGCAAAAGAAAATGGCGGCGATCGTTTAAAATTTTTTATATCATTTTTTAAAACACATTAATTTTTTGAAGATGATAACAGACGTTAGCGAAATATCAAATAAAATTTTCATCCTTTATTTTGATGCAGCTCCAATAATTCTTTATCATTAATGGATAAAGACATTAAAAACAAAATTATTGATATTAAAAACAAAATTATTGCATTTTATAAATTAGTTCAGCACGTCAGATTAGAACAAAATAAAAATATGTACTCCAAAGTACTCAAGCTATCCATCAATGATTTATAGCGCTTCAAGTGCTAATGAAAATGGGTTCAACGCATAAAGCGTCATTATCGATCAGATAATCGATCGGAGGGCGAAATCAAAATGATCGGGATGCTTAAATTCGTCGAAAGGTAGCGGAAAAGATTGAGGACGGTGACGTTAAGAAGGCGCTACGGACATTGCGTTCAAACACCACTTTTCTGTTCTGCGACACTACAGCTTAATCGCTACAGCAGCTGCATCCAGCACGGTTCTTTCACTCACATGATCCTCTATTATCAAGGATAGGCTTTAATATACCGACGGTGCCGGTTGTTTCGTTTTGCGCAGTTTTACGGTCTTTTCTACCTTCTTCGGCAGCAGAGCCTGATGGTTTGAGCCCCTCCTATCTGAAGGATCTTATGGGTTAATTCTCTAACGCCGCAGCAGATCACCTCACAAAAGCACTACTAGGTCTGGTGTTGTTGCTTATGTCCGGCAGGGTACCTAATAGTGTAGCACTGATAGTGTGTTGTGTCAGGCTGCTAGCTATCGTATGAAGGACGGGGCGTTCGGCATATAGCAGTCAGTTTTACCATCCTACGCATAGCGGCGAAGTTTGCTAGCCGTTTGCCTCGGAGTTTCTCGTTGATAGACTCATGCCAGTTCAGCTGGGAGTTGGCGTCCTACGTGGCATCGAAGCTGCTATCCACAATGCGCGAATGTTATAGAGGGATTAAGCTGGTTCTGACTATGCACTGCTGAACTGGACTTCCGAAACGCGTTCAACAGCGTGAAACGCGATGTTGTCCTCGACAGGGGTGTGCGGGACGTTCAATCGATTCTTCCGTTCGTTGGTTATGCTACAACAAGCCAAGTCATCTGTTTTCAGGAACGAGAGTATATCATCCATCGACGGAGTTCTACAGAACGACCCGCTGGGTCCACTCATGTTCTGTCTCGCAGTCAGTGACATGGCGCACACTATGAGGTCGTTTTTTGATCCCTCGACTACACCATTGTGTTTGTCGACTGATCCCCCGACTACACGATTGTGTTTGTCGACTGATCCCCTGACTACACGATTGTGTAGTCGGGGGATCAGTCGACACGTTGATATATGATGTCACCATCATCCAGAAATTGGGAGCTGATATGTGGATTTTACTTAACTTGACAAAGTGCGATATCACCGAAACCGATAAGTATGTGAACAGATCTATTATATACGCTCTCCTGGGGTGTAGAAGAGTAGATCATGCAGACGCCCATTTGTTGGGCATCTTCATGATGTCCAAATCATGCGGCGATTGCGCGCGGCAACGCCGCATGTTTTTACAAATATCTTGCAAATCGTTGCACGCAGAATTTGATTATTTCATTGATAATTGTTTAATTGTAAATAATTAATCTAATAGGTTGCATAGTCAATGGTATGAATTATCTGATACAAGCTGCCTGGCTTTAGAAATACAAACTACTGTATATCTCTTATATATCATATTGATACTTAGCTTATGTTACTCTATCCAGATAGGGCATAGTTAATCTGTCATTTATTATAACCAAATATTCGTTAGTTCAAGCTTACGATTTCTTACATATTTTTTTTAACTTTACACTCTTGAATGGACAGATTTTTTAGTTACAACAAATGGGATTGTTACAATCTGACTTTAAAATTGAGGATGAATGCTTTCTCGATAGGTATGTATGTCAATTGATATCAATTAAATGAATCAAATCAGCTAACTGAGTTCACGTATTTAATATAATTATAAACTAAACAAAACATAATAATGCTAAATCAAAATTTAATAAATAATAAAATAAATAATTGTTTTTAGATTTTCTATAAAAACAATTTTATTAATTTTAATTTTTATTTTAATTTTTAATTTTTTAATTTTAATTTTATTTTTTTTATTTTAAATTTCTATTGAAATTTAAAATAAACGTCATTTTTATGAATTGACTGAATCAAAATTAAATAATTAAATAATAAAATTGTTTTTAGATTTTTTATAATTTATATCAAGTTAAAATAAAAATTTGAAATTTAAAAATTCATTTTTATGAATTGAATAATAAATAACAGACGTTGTATCAGAATAAGGATTAGAGGTCATCAGGAGGAACTGCTATGCTTTCAGGTTTCGGACCCTAACTCTTCTACCCAACATAGCAGCGGGGCCAAATACATGCTAATGATGTATTTCCTCTGAAATAACTATCTAGTATCTTATTCTAATGCAAAGTATATTATTTATTATCCATCCATAAAAATTTGCCACTTAAGAGTTTAAATTTATTCTTTATATTATTGTGTAGATTTATATATTTTACTATTTTCTGCTTGATGTTATTTTTATAGTAACCTAGTTTAAAATATGTATCTATTAAATTATTTAAATGATTTTGAAGAAAGCCAATATCATTACATATTGTTGCAATTCTTAAAATTTCATTATTTAATGTATTATATTTTATATTATATGGTATGCATGAATGCTCATGCAAAAATATGTTTCTGTAAATTTAAATATGTCATCTTTACGATATAAATTAATAGTAGTTTTAGTTAATGTTAATTTAATGTTCATATCTAGATATACACATTCTTTATCATTAATATTGGTTTTGTTAAGAATAAGGCTTCCTGGATAAATTTGTTCACTAATTGAATAAAAATTATTAGAATTAAATATACATATCATCAATGTATCGAAACATATATTTCATATATTTATATTGTTTAGATTTAGTTTTTACACAGTTATGAACAAATTCATATTCTATAAAGCTTAAAAATAAGTCAGCTATAATTTAACTTTAATCAAGTTTTTAAATAGTTAATACTGATCCATTATTGATGTAGCTGGATCAAAGGAAAGGCGTAATTATTTTTTATATTTCGTTAACTTCTGTTAGCATCTCCAGAAAAGTTAATTTTCTGAAGATGTAATTTTCTGAAGATGCTAACAGAATTTAGCGAAATATCAAAAATAATTTCTTCTTTCCTTTTATCCAGCTCCAATAATTATTTTAATCAAGTTCTATAAACTTAATTCAGTTGTCTTTCAAAAATTTTCCAAAATATTCTGTTTGTTGTTTACTAACAAAATACAAATATTTTACGAAGACAAGCTTAAAGAGAAATATTTATTATTTATAAACCAATATACAACGAGAAAGGGGAGAATAAATTTTAATAAGATGATCTAAATAAGAAAATTATGATAATTTACAAAAATTATTAATAATCTATTTTTCACAAAGTCATTGATCACGTTCAATTGTGATATAAATTAAAGAAAATGTAAAATTACATATGTAATTCATATCAGATCATCAACATGTTCTGCTTATGTTGTAAATTTCGCGAGTTTTTCAATTTAATTATTAAAAAGACCGCAAAAATGATTTTGTGCCCAATGACCTGTTTTTTAATATTTTTTTCGTTAATTGTTTTGTCCAGAAAGTTCGATTTTTCTTGAAATTATAGTCTCTTAAATTGTTGTGTGAAAACAGTTTTAAAAAAGTAAACTTATTCTATCTTAATAATATGTTAATATTATTGTTAATATAATATTATGTTAATATAATAATTATGTTAATATTATGTTAATATAATATGTTAAATATTATATTACTTAATCACTTTTATTTTTTACATAATTTATATTCTTTTGGTACATTAGATGGTTGTGCAATCACTCGCATTATATTTTATCTTCGATGCTTGTGCTACTAAGTATTAAAACCGTAAATTTCTTTGAATTTATCAAACAAATTGATATGATTTTATCCATCTACTACTTTTACGTTTTGCTTATAAAACAAATATTTATGTCAAAATATTGTAGGATTCTTCGTTATTTGTATGAAAGTGCAGGTGATGTATTAGCCATGCAGTACTGCGGATCCAGAATGGTTCACAACTGGGAAACGTACCAGAACATATCACCATGGAAATCTCAATCTCGAGAACTTATTCATAACCTATCAAGATATTATAATACTACTTTTTCAGGTAACCAACTTCTTTTAACTTTATAAAACGTTTGTTTTGTTAAACTCTTTAATATATCCATTTCTTAGAGAAAATTTACTTTCTGTATTCGTCATTAGGGTTTATAGTGAGTTTTACAGATAGTGACGTTTTCGGATAATAATTTGAAAGTGTCAAAAATTAAAAATTTATTTTTAATTTTTATTTTAAAGTTTAATTTTGAATTATATTCTCACAATGTATTAATTCATTTAGATTTCGACAAACAAGCATGTATCAATGTATTTCTAGGAGTTTATCGTCCATACAATCACAGTTTTCATATTTGGGATGTCACTAGTGACTTTCACCTACACAATCCAGAAAACAGGGTGGGATATAAAAAACCGCAGTAAGTGATCATTTATATGAGCTATAACCTATGAAGTTATATCGTCCATATATCGACAATTCTACTGATGTTATTAGTATGATTATGATAATTAACATGTCGACAATTATTTGATACATAATCCTTTACTTAGCAAATCCTTTTTTAAATCAAACACGTTACAATTTAACGAAGTTCAGGACATATTTAATCTTGACATTTAATCTTGGTGCTTAAATCTAGAAAAATATCAAAACTGTATGAACCATATATATAACTGTTCATTTAGCCTTTAAACAATTCGTTAAAAAATATTCAATTTTATTTAGTTACACAGCTTGGGCTGCTGACTGTTTTTGGGATGAATATACAGATGACGAAGACGGTATAATCACATTTTTATGCTAACTGTTTATGGTATTAACTTTCAATTTACTTGATATCGGTTAAAATCATTCAGATATTATTGTAGCAAATTGAGGTGTGATGCGGGGTTACCCCTAAAGTCCAACAATATTCTCTTTCTACGTTGCGGATCTGCCATTGTATTTTCAAAAATATCACTTGAATGCAGAGTAGCGTTTTATGCTGACGTTTTTGTTATACTTTTAGAATCATTGGCGGACACGCAAAACGTTCTGAATAAATTGATTCGCTTATGTGGCCAGAAAAATGTCGGTTAGCACAGATAAATGAGAGAAATAAAATTCAACCGAAACGGTGGCTTACAACGTAATGATCGTATTTATATTAGATGAAAATCGTTAAAATTGTGCTCAACTATTTATGCATCAAAATAACTTCATGCCTGTGTTCTGTAAAGCAAATATCGGCAAAACTAATTTATTGTTTGCTGGAATATGGAATTAGATCAGGGCCAACTGTAATTTACGGGAGCTCATTTATTCTTTCGAAACATTTTGTTACCTAGTGTAGAATACGAATTACAATATGAATTTTAATTCATAGATGTCAATGGTGTTTCCTTAAGCAAATTGTAGGGATTTCTAACATATACTCCTCCATGGTAGTGATTAGCTAAACTCATATCGTACTCTGAGTTGGTACGTAATCGATTCTTCCAATGTCATAAGCTTTTTGCTTAAATTATTAAAATCAGCAACACGAAACTGCACAATTAGATCTGAACCCCTATTTTTTAGCAAAAAATTGGCGATTACCCAAATATAATGCACTCCTTTATGTAGCGGGCCTTTATACGTAGATTTCAAATGTGTATTTGTGTCAAATACAAATTTGAAACAAGGCGGATAAATTAAGTTTTTGAAATTAGTTCAATTAAAGTTTAGTTTGTCACCTATCGATTATCAACAAATTAATTTCAATGAAACTCTGATGTAGCGATTATTTCACAATAATAATTTAGCGATTATTTAAAATTTATCTGCTTAAAAATCAACGAATAATTTTTACACGTCAAAGACAATGCCCTAAATTGTTGATTTCTTCAAAACTAAAATTATAAATATAAATTTATGAATAAATTGCAAAAATTTCTTTTTTATTTTTAATTGAATATTTCAAATAATTGAAAATTACAATTTTATAATCTAAAAAATCGATTTAATATTTTTTAACAATTAACAAATCGATAAAAAATAAATCATTTAATTACTGTCATTGTAGTGAAATCGCAATCTACGATCAATAGTACGGGCTTGTTTGAGCAACATTATCAATCTAGGCACACAACTCATTTTGATGAATATTTCAATTTTAAACAGCTCAAGGCATTCAACGGGAAGAATGAGGAAATTGTCGGCAGCTTTATAAAGCGATGCAAAGAAGATCGGTATAATTTTTATATTTTGATTTTGTTGTTACATATTTTTGGTGACAGCTTCGAAACAAAATCATTATATCCAGAACGACGTATAGATGCAAGTTTAGTTTTTACATATTTGTAATTAAAACAAATAATAGGAACATTAGTTTTTTATGGGAACACACGTTCCCACCAAAAACTAATGGCCGACACTCTCCATCATAATCCTTAACACTAGTAGTAATGATTTGAACTTCTTAGCTCCACCTCTAGTTCGCGTAATGCCTTTATCTATACAAAAGAATTAAGATACCGAAAATATAAAGTGCCCGTTATACAAAATTGATGTCAATTATCGAAAATATAAATATAAATATCGAAGTAATATAAATTAATATAAATTATAATATTAATTTTATGTTCGCATCTGTTCGAATTTAATGACAACAATCTTTATTTTATCTAAGATTATCTAAGATCTTATTATCGATCATCGGATATAAATCAACCAAATCAAAGTAATAACATTATAATATTATATTGTTATTATATTATTAAATTATTACATTATATTATTTATAAATATTTATCAATAACCCTAAAATTATTGTATCATGTTACTTATAATATTACTTATATTACTTATTACTTACTTTATTATTGTTGTGTACAACACGGTGTAACACACAGTGTACAACACAGTGTTCAACACTGTGTACAACACGGTGTACAACACGGTGTAAAACATAGTGTACAACACTGTGTACAATACAGTGTACAACACCGTGTAAAACACGGTGTACTACACCGTCTACAACACGGTGTACAACACCGTGTACAACACTGTCTACAACACTGTGTATAACACCGTGTACAACACGGTGTACAACATTGTGTACAACACTGTGTACAACACGGTGTACAAAAAGGCGGAAAGCACCGTGTACAATACTGTGTAAACAACCGTGTAAAACACGGTGTACCACACCGTGTACAACACTGTCTACAACACTGTATAACACCATGTACAACACTGTCTACAACACTGTACAACAATGTGTACAACACTGTGTACAACACTGTGTACAACACTGTGTACAACACTGTGTACAACACTGTGTACAACACTGTGTACAACACTGTGTACAACACTGTGTATAACACTGTGTTCGACACTGTGGTCAACACTATGTACACAGTTTTGTTGTACACACTGTGTACATAGCGTACACTATGTACGTAGTGTTGTACAACACTATGTACATAGTGTGCACTATCGAAAATATAAAAATATAAATATCGAAAATAGTATGAAATTTTATTAATTTTATATTCGCATCTGTTCGTATTTAATTACCAAAATCCTAATTTTATTAAAGATTATCTGAAATCTTATTATCGAGCATCGGATATAAATCACCCAAATTAAAGTAATAACATTAAAATATTATAATCTTATTATAATATTTAATTATTACATTATATTATTAATGAGTATTTATCAAACACCTATTAAATATTGTATAATATTACCTATGATTTTACTTATATTACTTCTTACTTACTTTTTTATTGTTGTGTACAACACGGTGTACAACACGGTGTACAACACGGTGTACAACACGGTATTCAACACTGTGTACAACACCGTGTAAAACACGTTGTACAACACTGTGTACCACACAGTGTACAACACGGTGTACACCATCGTGTACAACACTGTGTACAACACTATGTACAACACTGTGGGTACAACACCGTGTACAACACTGTGTACATGACTGTTTACAACACGTTTTAGTACACGGTGTACAACACCGTGTACAACATGGTGTACAAAACTGTGTACAACACTGTGTACAAAACTGTGTACAACACTGTGTACAACACTGTGTACAACACTGTGTACAACACTGTGTACAACACTGTGTACAACACTGTGTACAACACTGTGTACAACACTGTGTACAACACTGTGTACAACACTGTGTACAACACTGTGTACAACACTGTGTACAACACTGTGTACAACACTGTGTACAACACTGTGTACAACACTGTGTACAACACTGTGTACAACACTGTGTACAACACTGTGTACAACACTGTGTACAACACTGTGTACAACACTGTGTACAACACTGTGTACAACACTGTGTACAACACTGTGTACAACACTGTGTACAACACTGTGTACAACACTGTGTACAACACTGTGTACAACACTGTGTACAACACTGTGTACAACACTGTTTACAACACTGTATACCTCACTATGTACAACACTGTGTACAACACAGAGTAAAACACTGTGTTCACAGTGTTGTTGTACACACTGTATACATAGCGTACACTATGTAGGCAGTGTTGTACAACAACATGTACAAAACACTGTGTACATATTGTACACTATTAATCAAAACGTAGTATTCTTCTTGAGTTAAAATTTTTTTTATCAGAACTTTTATTTACTATTCTTGCAACCGTCATTCCAAAACTTCATTGTCGATTTGCGATTAGTACAAATTTGTTAGATAATAAGACCCTCAGATGTTATAATTATCTCATTACTTACGATTTAATCAACATAAGCCTTTTAATATGCGTTAATAAAGCATTGTAATAACTAAATGAATTTTTTGCGAATTAAATCGTATTAAGGTTTAACAAAATTGTTTAGTTTAGGCAATAAAAGTTAAATAAAAGTATCGTGAATTTTAATTTAGTTTCACTAAATTAAAATTGAATTTAATCTTAATAATCTATGCGATAAAATAGATTGCAATTTGGGAAACAAATATAAACAAAATAAAAACTAATTAATTATTACAATTAATAATTAGTAATTAAATTAATTAAATAATAAGTTTCCTTGGCCTGACTATATCCAGGCCAAGGAAAATTTTATTAAATTTGACAAGACTGACTATTGACTTTGACAATGCATATACTCTCACCTCGTCTTGATTAAATGGAATTAATGGATGTTTTCATAAAATTTGTGTAAAAAAATGTAAAAAGTCTTTTTATAAAAAATGAAAAGATGTAAAGAGTAAAAAAGTAAAGAAAAGAAATAAGGAGTCAGCGTCATTTTTACTCAGCAGTGAACGAAAATTATATCAACAATATTCTGATTCGGACAGCGATTACGTCTTAACACGTTTACACGTTGTCAACATGATGACTTAAAATTATAAGATATTTATTATATTAGTGAAAAAAAAACAATTTAATTAAAAATGAAATTGTTTAAAGCAACATCTTAAAAATATAAAGAAGTTGTATATATTATCTATCATCGAATACCTTCATTTAGAGAATTTAAAGGAAATCCAAATTTAAAATCTGAAAATGAACCATGACAATTAGAAATCAAAGTTTATGTTACCTTAAATCACAAAAAGTTTGTGATTTCAGAGGTTATGTATACGTAAAATTGTATTTTAATTGTATGCTACATTGTATTTTGAACCTTTAAATGTGTAGTTATCGAAACTTTAAATTAGTTAAATAGTTTGAATTGTGTTCATGCGATTGAATCTGTCATCCAGTAATTGCTTTTGGATAGAAATTAATGAAAATTCCTCACATCATTTTGCTTCTAGGATTGTAAATATTTCTATGGAATCGATAGAGAAATTGATCCAGCTGTAAAAGACGTATACAATTCGTAAGCAGACGACCTTTTTTTGTTGCAACATAAATACGAAAAGTTCACGTGTCTTCTGTTGAACACTTTAAAGTTTTTAAACTCTAAGCTTTCATTCATTAAAGTTATAAGTTAATGTCAAAATTTACAAATTTATGTAAAGATGATGAATCTGATTACTTTATATTAAGAACGCACAATTTTAAATGTAATTAAATGCCTTATCAGGAACAACCAATAAAGAAATTTCCACAAACAATTCTCGCCAGTTATACATCATAGCAGATGTATCAACTTGACAATCCGAATTCAATAATTCTAAATTGTTTAATGAAGTTTAATTTGAATGAAGTATTCCTAAATAAAATCAATTTGTTCGAGATCTGGATATTTTCAAAGTTTTGAATAATTAAAAACAGCTTGAAATAATTTGAAATAATTTTAAAATATTTCCCTCTTCCTGTCAACCACTGGTCCGGGTGCCGGAACGTTGAGCCACGAATCAAACTACTCCAGACATCGTGATCCTGAGGGACATATCTGAGTTCTCTTTCAGATAGCCCAAGGTGGTCTTCGGCCAGTTTCGAGATTTGATCTCTCCACCAGTATCGAGGTCTCTTTCCGGTGAGTCCGGCATAGAAACGCCTCCGAGGAAGGCGATCCCTAGACAAACTCAAAACGTGTCCTAATCACCTCAGCTGACTTTCTGTGATATGGAGAAGCAGCAACATTACTCCAAGTCCATCCGGGATGACCGAATTCCTAACCTTATCTCAAAGGCTAAGACCGGCCATACCGCGAAGAAACCTCATTTCGGTTACCTGTATCCGAGATATTATCCTTTCGTTAATAACTCAAAGCTCATGACCATAGGTTAAAATAGGAACGAAGATTGCGTGGTAAACCAAAAGCTCCGCACGAAGACTCAACTCCTGTTTTATCACGACAGACCTGTACAAAGAACGCATGGCTACATTAGCTGCCCAAATCCGCTTTTCAATCTCCTTGATGTTCCTGCCGTCCCTTGAGCACAATACCCTAAGATACTTGAAATCCTCCACATCAGGAAGAACTTTTTCTATAATCCGAATTGGCATTCGCAACTGAATCCGAGACGAGCACATGGAGACAGTCTTTGAGGTACTAACCAACATCCCTGACGCTGGCATACCATCGTAAATCGATATAGTAGGCCTTGTAAGTCCTCAGGACAAGAAGCCAACAAAACAGCGTCATCCTCATAAAAGGCAGAGATGCTATCCTGATGGAACCGAACTGAAGACCGACATTCATCAGAGCAGCCCGTCTCGAAATTTTGTCCAGCTAAACAAGGAACAAAAGTGGAGACAAAGGACAACCCTGACGAAGCCCAACGCCTACTGGAAATGATTCAGACTTCCTACCTAGAACACGAACACAACTCATGCTTTGTTCATACAGAGAAGCCACAGCTACCTGAAGATAGTGTGGGACTCCATACTCCCTTAGTACCTCCCACAACCTCTGTCGCGGAACTTAGTCGAACGCCCTCTCGCAATCCTCAAAACCTATGTAGATCGGTGGAGCGAACTCCCAATACCTTGAAGGATAGTTGAGAGATTAAAGAGCTTATTTGTAGTTTCACGTCCTGGACAAAATCCCCATTGTTCCTCTTGCAAATGTCCCTCAACTTTAGGCCGTATCCTTAACTTAATAATCCTAGCAAATAGCTTACTAGTTTGCCCTTTAAAGCTTCATGTCGAATCTAGTCTACTCCAGAAGACTTGCAATTACGAAGTTTTTTAACTACAGCAATGACCTCTTCCAAAGAGATGAGCTCTTCCGTTGATTCTAAAGGCTCTACTTCTACAAAAGAAAGCATATCCATTGGATTAAGGAGACTCTTAAAATGCTCTTTCCAACAACCAATAATTTTTTAATGTCAGTGAGTATAGATTCTCTCTTGTCATAGACAGTTTGAGGAGTTTTCTGCTTTTTAACACGAAGGTTCCTGATTGTCCACCAGATCATCTTCGAAGCTGACCTATAATCAAGTCTTAGTGCTCTCCAAACTTCTCCCAAGCCAACTTATTAGCTTCGATAGCTCCTTGAGCTGAAGCTCTCTTTGCCATTTAGTACTTGTCTACTGCTTCCATAGATTTATCTGACAAAGTTCCTTATAAGCCAGCTTCTGTTGGACAAAATCTCTAACTGTTGGGGTCCACCAAGCAGTTTGAGTATTTCCTCCGCTACAAGTACCTAATGCCTTCGCGCCACAACTGTTAACAGTTGCTTTGGCAAGCGAAGATCTGAACATCTCCCATTACTGATCAATGATCTTCTCCTTTTCTGGCAACCAAGAGAAGTCCTTCCGGATGTAGCCAGGAAAACGTTCTTTGACAGAAACATCTGCTAAACGCTCCAAACACGCCCTCACACGACGTTTGGGTTTACCAGGCTTGCCATGCATCCGATCCTGTCATCAAAGTTTACTAACTACAAGGTAGTGATCGGTTGACAGATCAGCCCCTCTCTTCACAAGAGTGTATTAAGCATAACGTCGCAGACTAGATGAAATGATAACAAAATCAATCATTAATCTTTGACTCATTAATCCTGATGTCATGAGCATATATGGATCTCCTTATGTTTAAACATGGTGTTGGTTATGCACAAATTGTTACGAGAACAAAAGTGCAATAATTCAACACCACTTGCATTTAGATTAGAGAATCCGTTCCTCTCCAACACTCCCTTCCAAGTGCTACTTTTGCTACTAAGATGAGCATTGAAGTCACCCAATAGAACGAGGGAATCTCCAACAGAAGTACTATCAAGCAGAGCCTGAAGATCTTCCACGAAGGCTGCGTATTCTGAGATAATGTTGGGAGCATTCGCACACATAACAGTTCTCGTTGACTATGCCTCAGAAACGCCAACATTTCGTTCACTAAGTTAAACCTCTATATCACGAACGACCCGGGGACTTGTAAGTATCCCTACACCCGCCTGTCGTCGCTTTTCGTTGGTAACTCCCGAATAGTTCAAGGTCCAACCTTGATCCAAAAGTTTAGTTCCAGTTCCAGAATAGTGAAGAGAAGTCACTCCGACTATTTCAACACCGAAGCGAACCATCTATTCAACTAATTCGGGTTCCTTCCCCGTCAGCGAGACGACATCTACATTCCTACATGAAGGCTAGTCCGCTTCGGATGTTGATACTTCTTTCGCTGTCTTCGTACAACTGCTTGGTCACACGGTACCCGACAATGAAAACTACTCCGGTCAGTTGTGAGTTTACTATTGTTCTTTGCATTTGATTTATATTTTATAAATTTGTTGCTAGTCATTTTCATTGTCTTGGTTTGTTTGTTCGGCTATATCCCGTTCCCGATATCCTTTGATGATCCAACATCGCAACTGTAAGAAAACATGTCTCTGAGACTCTCTTCCGCCTTTTCGCCAATGTCTAATCTGCCGTTGGAGTTATCGGTGTGATTTTTTTTGTTCGGCTATCTCCCGTTCCCAGTATTATTTGATGATTCAACGTCGCTACTGATATGAAACAGGCCTCCGTAATTCTCTTCTGACTTTTCGTCCATTGTCTAATCCACCGTTCGAGTCATTGGAGGGATCTGAGATATTCTATGAAAGGACTATCCCTACGGCTAATACAAGCCAGCCAATTATTTAGACGTTGATCGACGAATGTCGAACATACGTTGCCTGGTCCGCTTCACGAAGAGTCTAATTGGCAATAGGTGCCAGCTAAATACTAAATCGACTGGCACCTAGCGGCCCTGAAATATTATAATTTCGAAATAATGTTGCTTCCTTTGAATAACGTCCGTAGTGAATCTGATTTTTAAGGATTTACTCTTCATAATGTACTTGTTTTTCTAATTTATTATAAATTAATTTTTGGGCAAAATCGCGAAAAGATTTTAAATCTCAATTTAAATTGATTAAAGCATTAGTTTCATGTAATGCCTCGTGTTTAGTTAAATTATCTTATGTGTTCTAAACCTGACTTCCTACTTTAACCAATGAATTATTTTCTATAGCTATATTTTAAATACTGTAAAATACAATGAAACTGTCAGTGATAAAAGTTTCAACATGATTTCACGATGGTATTACTTCTACATTATGCTCTGATTTTAATTATGGCACATTTAGCTTCAATGAAATAAGGAGTCAGCGTCATTTTTACTCAGCAGTGAACGAAAATTATATCAACGATATTCTGATTCGGACAGCGATTACGTCTTAACACGTTTACACGTTGTCAACATGATGACTTAAAATTATAAGATATTTATTATATTAGTGAAAAAAAAACAATTTAATTAAAAATGAAATTGTTTAAAGCAACATCTTAAAAATATAAAGAAGTTGTATATATTATCTATCATCGAATACCTTCATTTAGAGAATTTAAAGGAAATCCAAATTTAAAATCTGAAAATGAACCATGACAATTAGAAATCAAAGTTTATGTTACCTTAAATCACAAAAAGTTTGTGATTTCAGAGGTTATGTATACGTAAAATTGTATTTTAATTGTATGCTACATTGTATTTTGAACCTTTAAATGTGTAGTTATCGAAACTTTAAATTAGTTAAATAGTTTGAATTGTGTTCATGCGATTGAATCTGTCATCCAGTAATTGCTTTTGGATAGAAATTAATGAAAATTCCTCACATCATTTTGCTTCTAGGATTGTAAATATTTCTATGGAATCGATAGAGAAATTGATCCAGCTGTAAAAGACGTATACAATTCGTAAGCAGACGACCTTTTTTTGTTGCAACATAAATACGAAAAGTTCACGTGTCTTCTGTTGAACACTTTAAAGTTTTTAAACTCTAAGCTTTCATTCATTAAAGTTATAAGTTAATGTCAAAATTTACAAATTTATGTAAAGATGATGAATCTGATTACTTTATATTAAGAACGCACAATTTTAAATGTAATTAAATGCCTTATCAGGAACAACCAATAAAGAAATTTCCACAAACAATTCTCGCCAGTTATACATCATAGCAGATGTATCAACTTGACAATCCGAATTCAATAATTCTAAATTGTTTAATGAAGTTTAATTTGAATGAAGTATTCCTAAATAAAATCAATTTGTTCGAGATCTGGATATTTTCAAAGTTTTGAATAATTAAAAACAGCTTGAAATAATTTGAAATAATTTTAAAATATTTCCCTCTTCCTGTCAACCACTGGTCCGGGTGATGGAATGTTGAGCCACGAATCAAACTACTCCAGACATCGTGATCCTGAGGGACATATCTGAGTTCTCTTTCAGATAGCCCAAGGTGGTCTTCGGCCAGTTTCGAGATTTGATCTCTCCACCAGTATCGAGGTCTCTTTCCGGTGAGTCCGGCATAGAAACGCCTCCGAGGAAGGCGATCCCTAGACAAACTCAAAACGTGTCCTAATCACCTCAGCTGACTTTCTGTGATATGGAGAAGCAGCAACATTACTCCAAGTCCATCCGGGATGACCGAATTCCTAACCTTATCTCAAAGGCTAAGACCGGCCATACCGCGAATAAACCTCATTTCGGTTACCTGTATCCGAGATATTATCCATTCGTTAATAACTCAAAGCTTATGACCATAGGTTAAAATAGGAACGAAGATTGCGTGGTAAACCAAAAGCTCCGCACGAAGACTCAACTCCTGTTTTATCACGACAGACCTGTACAAATATATTGGTGGCGTATTATTATATTATATTTATTAGATCTGTGGCGTATATTTACGCTGCCGGATGATTTTTTGCATATTGGCACCATATCATTTGCTAACTTTTTACTTATTTCTTTGTACAGTTCATGTCATCGTTTTGTGGAGCAACAATTCGAAAATCATCTTATTTTCTTGAACACTGCGCCATCAATGTATTAAACTTATCTAAAGTTTAATCTTATCTAAAGCTAAATTTGTTAATCCATAAGTCGAGGTTATAATAAAAACTAAAATCGTTTGGTAAATGTAAAATTCTTTGTAGCAATTTTAATTAATGTTAGTTTACTCGAGTTTACTTTTATTAATTTTTACAATTTGGTAGTGACCTTAATTACAAAGTGCAAGTTTGTGGTGTATACTGCAATACTCGCACTAAAAAAAGTTCCACAAAAATTTTATTTATAAATTCCACAATTGAATTTAGTGGTATAGTAAAAATGGTGGTTAGCAAAAATAAGAATCTCTCGTAGAAAACACATCAGTAGAAAATATAAAACAAGTTATCTCAATCGGTACAATTTAACGTATTACTCGGTATACTTTTGACGGTGAGTTTGTTAGACTATTGATTCCCGTCGGAACGAATCCATCAGCCACTTCAAATGTAAACCCAATTCCCAACAGCAATTGATTAGTTGCTTTTACTCTTATACTCTAAACGTATAACGTTAACTCAATAATCTGCATTATTGCTGATTAAAAATAATATCTATTAATAAAAATTTCTCTTCTTAGCAAAAAATAACACATTTGAAGTTTCGGTCACAATTCCTCTTCCCAACATAGCAGCGGGACCAAATATATTATAATGACGTATTTTCTTTGATAAAATGTGATTAATTAATATATCTAATTCTAATACAGAGTATATATTTTAGTTGATCTACCTTTGCAGTCAAATAACTGCACATGTATAATTTAAGTTTAATTAAAAAAATATTTATTAAATTTATTTAATAAATTTAATAAATAAATTTGGTAAATTTATTCTTAATATTTTGTTGATTTATATATTAAATTATTTTGAAGAAAACCAATATCATTACATATTGTTACAATTCTTAAAATTTCATTATTTAATGTATTATATTTTATATTATATGGTATGCATGAATGCTCATGCAAAAATATGTTTCTTGTGAATTTAAATATGTCATCTTTACGATATAAATTAATAGTAGTTTTAATTGATGTTAATTTAATGCTCATATCAAGATATATACTTCCTTTATCATTAATATTTGTTTTGTTAAGAATAAGGCTTTCTGGATAAATGTGCTCACTAATTGAATAAAAATTATTAGAATTAAATACACATATATCATCAATGTATCGAAACATATATTTCATATATTTATATTGTTTAGATTTAGTTTTTACACAGTTATGAACAAATTCATATTCTATAAAGCTTAAAAACAAGTCAGCTATAAGTGGGCTACTATTACCACCCATTGGAACATTTTTTACTTGTCTAAATATATATGTCCCTACTTTTAAATAATTTTGATTTATCAAAATATTTAAGGATTCTCTTAATTCAATGTTATCCATATATTTATATTTACTTGATTGTTTAATTTTTGTAAGATAGGCGTTTTAATTATTATAACATATATATGTATATATTTTTCCGAATATAAGATTAATTAATTTTACTAACGCTTCTTTACACTCTATCTGCTAAATCTAGATTTGTATAAAGCGTTTTATTAATTATTTTAAATAATTATTCCTTTTGTGAGTTCTTTTTTTTGTAGAATTCATACTAAATTGCCTTACTCTATTTTTGTAAGAAAATAGAATTTAATTGATTTTAATTTATTTATTTTATTGATTTTTATTGATTTTATTTAATTTAATATGGCAAATACCATTGTTATTATCGTAATATTTTGCAGGTCAATTCTAACCTAAATATCATAACTTTTAAAAAATATAGCTTTTTAAATAAATTTTTCAAATATGAACAGCTTAAATTCCTTTTCTACAAGGAATCACGAGATAGTTATCATAATCATCAAGATGATGTAGATAAAATTGCTAAAATAAAGTAAAATTACCTTAAAGATTGAGAAATCTTCGAGCACACTATTCATCAAATAGGTGTGTTGCAGAGCAATTAGCTTAAGAATGAAGTGCGTCAAGTATTCACAAATGGGAATGTTTTCAAAATAGTATATCCATTTTGCTGCTTCACTCATTGCATATTCATCCTAAAAATAATACATCACTTATCTATGAATCTATAAAATATAAATTATTAATTCCATAAAGTAATGAAATGTAGTGATTAGAATAATGGCTAAGCGGAATATATTATTCACCGAATCCCGTTCGGTTACGATGCACTGCTGTCGGATTTAATTTGATTAAAATAGCCTGGAACATCGTATCGTAGAAATACCAACCTCGGCTTTAAAAATATTCATAAGGCCTGGAGCCATCATCCATTCGGATATGTGGAAAGGATATTCTCAGATCGAGTCTATCTCTGAAAGTGGTTATATCCACAGACAGGTCAACCATTGAAAAGAATTTGTTGCCCCAGATGGCACTCACACTCAAACAGTGGAATGTATGTGGTTTGATATAAACATACTTAACAAAAGAGAGTGTGGAACTTCCAGAAAAATGGTGGATTCATATCTTATCGAAGACGAAGTAGGAAAATAATACTGCTACAAAGGAAAGTGGTGGGGTAAGTAGGAAAATGGAAATAGATTAGGGAGCGAATGGTTGCAAAGACATGGTAAATTGGTTCGAGGATACGTCTTTAAAAAAGCGGTTAGAGAAAAGCATTTGGAATGAGTGGAAAAATGGAAATAAATGAGGAGCTAATTGTTGCAGAGGCAGAGGAGGCAAATTGGGCACGGTACATCTTAATACCTCCTATCAAGGGAGCAAACAAAGATGGAAAATGAATCATTAGGTTTAATAGCTGTAGACAAAGAGAGAAAGAAGAAAAATTATTCAAAAGAGGATAAAAGGGGACAAAAATGGCAACGGGTGCAAAAGGGGGCAAAAGAAGGGCAAGGGTGCGAAAGGAGGCAAAAGGATGGCAAGAGGCGCAGAAGGTTAAAATAAAAAACGAAAGGGTTAAAATGGCAGAAATTGAAAAAAGAGGTACGAAACATAACAAGAGGGATAAAATGAGGCAGACGTGGACTGATGAAGGGACTGCTGAAGGGACTGCTGAAGGGATAAAATGAGGTAGACGTGGACTGCTGAAGGGAAATGTTGCAAAATTTGTATGATGATTGTCGAGAAGGAAAAGTGTAAGGGAGGGTAAATTTTTAATGAGATTAAAAGAGGATAATAGTGGGGATGTAAATAAAGAAGGATATGAATGTCAATGGGAAATGGTGAAATCAGAGACATGTCCGTTGTTTATTATTTAAGCTCTGAAATGTGTCTTGCACGATTTTAGATTTTTGCCTTAAAAATATAATTTTTAAATTATGTAATTTAAATTGTTTTTTAATTTTAAATTACAATATTTTACACTATTAATCGATTTGAATAAAAAAATTTATTGAGGTATTTTTAAAATTTCTGTATCAAAAGCTGATGAAACATTGTTGGGTATTAATGGTAAATTTCGAGCTATTTTGAATTTAAATTATAATTTTTACTAAAAATTAAATGTAACTTAAAATTGCTAAAACGTCCCAAACCAATCTGTGTCGTATATTTGTGTCATAAATGAGACCGTATAATGTGGTTGTCAAAATTTTTATAAGTTTTGCTTATATGGTTTTTATTTTATTTTTTATAATTAAAATCAAATTTTTCCCTTAACTAGAAGCTTATCTATAAAAATATTTAATACTTGAAACAGTCAGTGAAATCAATATTTTGAAAACATTCATTTGTAAACAGCAAAAATATGCCGAATTAGAAATAATTTAGAGTTAGCACAACCATCCGAAATATGGGCGAAATTCTCAAATAACAGGACGTGATGACAATGTTAGCAGATATTACAAAGCAGAAATTTAAATGAAATAAATCAGATCAGCTAACTGTATCTACTTATTTTATAAAAAAATAATAAATAAACTACCTTTAAAAATAAATTAATTAATTATTAATAAATTAATTATGAATAATTATATATAATTATTCGAAATAATTATTAAAGTAATTTCGTAACAGAATATAAAATCAAAATTTATTAATTTCAAAATTAATCAGATCAGGTAACTTAGTCTACGTATATTAAATCATTTATAAATTAAAAATAATGATAAATAAAAATAAAATAATAAATAATTAAAAAATAATAAAAAATTCTAAATAATTAATAATTTTTATAAGTTCGTCGTTATTTTAATATGACGAAATAAATAAATAAAATTTAATATTTTATAGTTATATCAAAACTTCAATTATATATCAAAAGTTTATATCAAAACCACATAATAAAAATTATAATATGTGTTAATTATAATTTACATAATATTTTTTACATATTTTAATGGCATATTCATTAATATAGAAAAAAGTTTCTTTTATATAAGATTTTAATAAGTAGTTTTGTAGGTGTAGATCAGGCAGAGCTAAATTTAGTGCGATTGTTTGTTGGTTGAAAGAATATTAATTAATAGTTATCTTAAATTGTTATTTAATTATAAATGCTTGTTATAAGATTTTTTATAACTTATATCAACTAAAAATAAAAAATTGAAATTTAAAATAAAAGTTAATTTTTATGAATTGACTAATAAATAACAGACGATTTATCTGAATAGTATGAGAGGTCATCAAGAGGAAGTGTTATGTAATCAGGTTTCGACCCATATTCATCGGTATTTATTCAGTATTAATGTTATTAATTAACTGAAGGAATATTAATATTCCTTAATACTTTTTGATTATATTCTAATTGCATTAACCCTAACTGACCTACTTCACTTTCTACTGTCATTTTCTACTTGAAAAACTTAATTCACAACATAAAATCTCCGGACCGTTCCTCGACAAATTACATCATATGTTGTTGCCAAATGAAATGTGAATTTTTGATATTGTGCCCTTCTCCCCTCCAATCACTAAACATAAATTAGTTATGAAAGTGGACCCACTAAGTATGCGTCTTTACTTTCTGTTTGTTAGAGATGTACCAGCTTGATTGCAATCGACAACCCCCACGTCGAAATCCTTCTCTTCGGCAACGACCTTAATATTTTCTTATTATACTCTAAACGCATAAGCCCTAGCTGATCGACTTCACTTTATAATGTTTCAAAAACGGATACAATGTCAATATAAAAAGACTAAAGTCATCAAATATAGCCGTGGTGGTCGCCTTGCTAAGTACAATAAACTTTCATTAAATTGCATATCCATAAGATTCATCAACTCTTTTAAATATTTAGGTGTTCATCTTATCTTAAAATGGTCATTTCGACTTCACTTAGAACAAAACGTAATGTCGGTCACATACTATATGAAAACTTTCAACTTCATCCTTAAACGGCCCTTTCAATTCTTTAATGTTATACTAGAACCCGTGATAACTTACACCCTACTTGTAATATAATATTATCTTTCAATAATCAACTTCAAGCAATTAAATGTTTGTGAATGACATTTCATCAAAAGAGCCCTTGTATTATCATCCCAAAATACATTCAACTACTTTTGTAACTATGACCTCTATCAATAAAATTATCGACAACATATTCGTCTCCCTGAAACACTCGCATTCAAATAACACATAGAACAATTTAAACCTAATCGTTTTGCAACCAACCACGAATTAATAGCATCCGCAACTTGTTTGCAACTACTAGTATATAAATTACACAAATAAGATCAGGTAATATAAGATTTTAAATAATTTATATAATAATTTATACAATTTATATTTAAATCAAGTATTTAAATAAAAGTCAATTTTTATGAATTGACTAATAACAGACAATGTATCAGAATAAGGATTGAAGGTCATCAGCAGGAACTACTGTGCTATCAGGTTTCGGCCCTATTCCACTATCCTACATTGTAACGAGGCCAAGTAGCTAATTACGTATTTCCTCTGATGAAATTTGATTATCTAGTGTATCTTATTCCAATACAAAGTATATTATTTATTTTCCATCCATAAAACTTTTCCGCTTAATGTCTTTATGCCTTTGTTTATATTCAGTACAATCCATTTTTAATTAATTATCAAATCAGTTAACGTGTGTACGTATTTCATATTATATACAAATTAAACATAATGATAAATACAATTTAAATAATATTTTATATAATTTATATTAATATAAAGTTAGAATCTAAAATAAAATCAATTTTTATGAATTGACTAATCAATAACAAACGATGTATCAGAATAAGGAATAGAGGTCTTTGAAGGAACTGTTATGTTATCAGGTTTTTTTGACCCTTGATAGTATCTTACACCTCCTAAAAGAGGTGCAAGGTTCTTTCCACAAAATCGATATGCTCAGTATTATATCGTTATTATGATGCTTTACGCTCATAAAATGTTATGAGTCGTGAGTCCATAGAGACTCTCCAAACGAATGATCGATTAGAACATCGGGATTTAATCCATACAGTTTGGTTAAAGACCAGTGTCAAATATATTTCAACGTCAACATCAACCTATACACCTCTGTTTCTTGTAAACAAGCTACCTCGGTAGCTTGTTTTGTTAATAGTGCTAGATAATAGTGGTTTTATTTTACGCTATATAGTGACGGATGTCAATGACAATTTAGACGGTAATTCACCACTTTATTAACTTTAACTTCAATTGTCTAGTTGATAAAAGTTTGCAGTTGACAGGTCATCATTCCACAAGCATAATTGACCGTATTGAAAGATCAGTAGATACATAGTGTAATTTTTTATATAAAATGGCTACAAGTTCTTGAAAAATTGGCTACAATTCCTTTGAAAATAAGCTACAATTTCTTTGAAAATGGGCTACAATTCCTTGGAAGATGGGCTACAATTCCTTTGTAAATAGGTTGTAATTCCTTAGAAAATTGGCTACAATTCATTTGAAGATGGACTACAATTCCTTTGAAAATGGGCTATAATTCCTTTGAAGATGAGATCTACAAGTCCTTGAAAAATTGGCTACAATTCCTTTGAAGATGATCTACAATTCTTTGGAAAATGGACAACAATTCCTTTGAAGACGGGCTACAATTCCTTTGAAGATTGGCTACAATTCCTTTGGAAAATGGGCTACAATTCCTTGGAAAATAGGTTATAATTTCTTAGAAAATTGGCTACAATTCATTTGAAGATGGACTACAATTCCTTTGAAAATGGGCTATAATTCCTTTGAAGATGAGATCTACAAGTCCTTGAAAAATTGGCTACAATTCCTTTGAAGATGGGCTACAATTCTTTGGAAAATGGACAACAATTCCTTTGAAGACGGGCTACAATTCCTTTGAAGATTGGCTACAATTCCTTTGGAAAATGGGCTACAATTCCTTGGAAAATAGGTTATAATTCCTTAGAAAATTTGCTACAATTCATTTGAAGATAGACTACAAATCCTTTGAAAATGAGCTATAATTCCTTTGATGATGAGATATACAAGTCCTTGAAGAATTGGCTACAATTCCTTTGAAGATGGGCTACAATTCTTTGGAAAATGGACCACAATTCCTTTGAAGATTGACTACAATTTTTTTGGAAAAAGAGCTACAATTCTTTGGGGAATGGGCAACAGTCATTAGAAAATGGGATACAATCTCTTGAAGATGGGGTACAATTCTTTGGAAAATAAGCTACAAGTCTTTGTGAAAATGCGTTAATGATTAATTTAGATTAATTAGACTAATTTAATTGTATTAATTACTGTAATTTTGATAAATTGAGCTAAGAAATTTAAAATACTAAATATTTTGAATAAAGCTAAAATAAATATTTGGATACATATTCGTTTGATTAAATGTACTAAATTGTAAAATAATTATTTAAACTATGGAGCCATGTACAAATTCTACATGTGACGATCACACATAAAAGCTCAAATTTGTTGATCAAAACTAAATAAAACAGTTTGATGAAGACGTGGGATCAAGGAAAAAATAATGCCATATGGCATTATTTTTTTGATTTTAAATCATTAAAAATATAGGTATATAAAGAAAAAAGTTGTATATCCATTCAAAATCAAATTAACATTGAAGATCTAGAGGAAGCGATTATAAAAATGAGCGAAAAAGAGAGATTACAATGGGTATTCGATAACAATATTTTCAAAACAAGTTATATTCGCGATGAATGCAAGGTTGAATCAAAATTGGAAAAATGCAAGAATTCTTCTGATGGTAATGTCTGGAGGTGTTACACACATCAATGTATTAAGCGTCATGAAAGATTTTCCCACCCTTTCCCCCTTTCCCCTATTCCCCCTTGATCCAAATGTCGGATCAATTAATTATATAAAAATTTTTATTTTATTAAATTAAATATAATTATATTAAATAAAATTTTAATATAATAAATTTTAATAAATGTTTGGACATTTATTTTTCTTTGATGCTTATTTGGCATTTTTTTCCTTGATCAAAAATGTAGTATTATTCTTCATCATCAAATAACTTCCCTTTGTTTGAAAGCAGCTCTTTCGTGCGTTTGAATGGTGTTTCGGCTTTTCATTGAATTACTAGTGCATTACCATAAATTCATATCATATTGTCCGAATTATCATATTATTAGAATAATGTGATGAAGGTTCATTAATATTCCTTCGTAATACTGAAGGAATACCGAGGAATAGGGGCCGAAACATACGTTATGAGCATGTATTTGTCCCAGCTGTTATATTGGGTCGAGTAATAATGGTTGAAATCTGATAACATAGCAGTTCCTCCTGATGACCTCTATTCGTTATTCTGATAAGTCGTCTGTTATTTATTTGTCAATTCATAAAAATTGACTTTTATTTTAAATTTCAATTTTTTATTTTAACTTGATATAAATTATAAAAATCTTATATTATTATAAAATCATATTCTGTAAAAATTACATGGTGCCATCTAATTTGTTGCTTTGATTAAAAAGTTATCCACACGAGAAAATTTCTTTTGTATAAATTTTTAAAACGTCTCTGTTATACACAGTAGCCCTTTTCAAGATAGTAGTTTACTAATTTATTCGAATACATAGTCTGTTATTTATTATTCAATAAACGTACTAAAACTAGCAATTATTAAAAATCGGAAATTTATTGTTCTCTGATTATTAATCAATGTTTTATTTGACTAATGATTATTGATTATTAATCAACGCTTTATTCAGTTAATACTTTATTAACCGAATGGGATAATGAATTAAAATTTATTTAAAATGTTAGTAAATCCTAAAGATTACTAGCGATGATCATTTTAGGATAGATTTATAATGTACCAAAACTAGCATTTTTTATTTATAAATAATTTAATATACGTAGGCTCAGTTACCTGATCTGACTAATTTTGAAATTAATAAATTTTGATTTTAAATTCCGTAATGAAATTATTTCAATAATTATTTCGAATTGTTACAATGATGTTCGCATTTGTAAATAACATATGAAAATATGCAGTCAACTTACATTATTTTTTCCTTTTAGCGAATCCAATCATTAAATAATTTATAAATAAACTTATTGTTTAATTATTTGAATTTTATTTTGCATTATTTTTAATTTATAAATAATTTAATATACGTAGAATCAGTTAACTGATCTGAATTGTCAATGAAAACCAAATGAAACTCCCGATTAAAATTCTTATATGTTGCAAACAAAGTTTAGAGTTTTCTTACTCACGTCGACTTTCTCTAAAACACACTTGCCAAATGAACATAGCTTGGTTGAGCAAGTCAGTGCTCCGTAATCTAGCAGCGACTCAAATCTGGAAGAATTAAATTTGTGGAAAAGTAATCTTTAAATGTAATGGCAACTTACACGCTCTTACTACCGAACACGATTTCGTTCGTTATTGATTCAATAAAATTACTTGGATCGACCTAAACATAAAAGTGCTTATTATTAGTGCTAATATAATTTATAGAAAGCAAATTTTAAATATTTGATTTAAATATTAATAAATTAATTAATTAAGAAATAATTAATTAATTTTTATTTGTTTTTCTACAAATTATAGTGTGCAGTATTGGAAAAGTAATCTTTAAATGTAACTGGAAACTTACACGCTCTTACTACTGAAAACAATTTAAAAGTTTAAAAAAATTAACTTTTTACGTTGTATTTTTTATCAAAAGGAATATAAGAAATACGATAGGTAAACTAAGAACGTGATGTTTTCTAAAAATTTATTTTATATCTTTCTAAATGCAGGAAGCTACTTAAAGTTCCGAGCACTGAAGCAGCATTTTCGATTTGTATTGCCTGGCTAATCAATTAATTTAATTGATTAATTTGATTAATTAATTTAATTACAAAATTCTTAATGTTGATAAAGTATAATTTATGTATTAATTATACAAATTATATAAGTATACTAATTTAAGTATTAATTCCTAAAATAAGGTATAAACTCCTACCACTATTAGGACGAAAAATTTGTAATTATAATAAAGAATTAAAATCAATATGTAACGATAATATTAAAAACATAATGGAAACAGAATGCAATTGTAAAAGTCTTAGTTTTGATAAAATAAATGAACATATATGTACCCATAATCTAGAATTAATTAAAAATTGTGAATTAAGAAAGCTGCTATCAAAAGGGTATAAATATAGATTAAATAATAACAAAAATAAAATTTACAGTTCGTTATATAATAACTAAATGATTACTTTAGTAAGCTGATTAATAGGGAAAGCTCGAATATATCTAAGATAAACATTTGGAAAGATTATATATTTGATAAAATTAAAATAAAATGAAAATAACAAACAATTATAAAATGAAGGATCAAATTAATTAAGATATGTATACAGAACTTACCAAATTAAAGGATAACTATATAATAACAACTATTGATAAAGCTAGTAATAACTTTGTCTTCATATGCAAAAAGCTTTATTATGATATACTGATGAAAGAGGTTAATTCTAATGATTTAAATATAAATCCAACATATAAATGTAGTGATTTAAGTTTAGAAACAATTATTACAAGTCATTGTTATGTAATAGATAAAAAGGGTATAAAAATTGAATCAGATAATAAAACTATACCTATATTATATTGGAATCCAAAATTACATAGAAATCCAATAAAACCTAGGTTCATATGTAGTGCTTTTTAATGTAGATTAAAACCACTTTCTGTTTATATGAATAAAATAATTAAAGTAATTAAGACACAAATAAATTAATCTTATATTTTGAAAAGATAATAAATAATATAACATATTATCATATAACGCATATAACGCAAATCAAATAAAAATTAAACCATCAAGTATAAATCCATATAAATATATGGATAAAATTGAATTATTAGAATCCTTAAATATTTTACTAAATCAAAATTATTTAAAGGTAGATACATCTATATTTAGACAAATAAAATGTGTTCCAATTAGAGGTAATAGTAGCCCAATTACAGGACTTATTTTTAAGCTTTATAGAATATGAATTTGTTTATAACTGTTTAAAAAATAAATCTAAATTATATAAAGATATATAATATATGTTTCGATATATTGATGATATATGTGTATTTAATTCTAATAATTTTTATTCAATTAGTGAGCACATTTATCCAGAAAACCTTATTCTTAACAAAACCAATATTAATGATAAAGAAAGTTTATATCTTGATATGAACATTAAATTAACATATATTAAAACTATTATTAATTTATATCGTAAAGATGACATATTTAAATTTACCATAAACATATTTTTGCATGAGCATTCATGCATACCATATAATGTAAAATATAATACATTATATAATTAAATTTTAAGAATTGCAACAATATGCAATGATATTGGTTTTCTTCAAAATAATTTAATATATAAATCAACACAATAATATTAAAAATAAATTTAAAATCATTAGCGGAAAATTTTTATGAATAATAAATAATATACTTTGTATTAGAATATGATACATTTATATAATTTCAAATTTAATTTGAGGAAATACGTCCTTAGCACGTATTTGACCCCGCTGCTATGTTTGGTAGAGAAGTTAGGGCCCAAATCCTGATAGCATAGCAGTTCCTCATGATAACCTCTAATCCGTATTTTGATACAACGTCTATTATGTATTAGTCTATTCATAAAATGACTTTAATTTGAAATTTCAATTTTTTATTTTAACTTGATATGAATTATAAAAATCTTATAACGATTATTTATTTTATTATTTAATTATTAAATTTTGATTTAGCATTATTATGTTTTGCTTATTTTATAATTAAATACGTAAACTTAGTTTGCTGATTTAATTAATTTAATTTCCCAACGAGGCATCTCGACTATCGGATAAAATGGAATGTCCAAGCAATGAGGCTTGCAGGTCAACTTCGAACTTTTTCACTCAGTGGCTTCTAGACGGCAGTCAAGCAAATCACACTTTCAGCGCGAATCGTCTAAAATACGGACAAACACAGTCAAGCAGCAAGCTCGATACACGTAGATCAAGATAACTCTAGTTTATCATATGAATCCGTGTATGAGCAAGCATAACGTTACGTAGGAGTGCCATTATTCGTATCGATTCCGACCGATAATTTAAAAAATCTTTTCTCTGTCAAAGATAATGTACAAATGTTGGTTTACAAAAATTTTGATGACTTAGAGGCAGTAATGGAAGAAAATGCAACGTATGATACAGTTAAAAATTTTGTGAAATCCAATATTGTTCAGTTGCTCTTAAATTTTTATGATGAAGATGCTAAACTTATGTTTGATATTAAAGTGAACGTTCCCTTATTTGCGGAAATTCATCTAATTCGCTGAACACAAGTAAAAAGGATATTATTGATAAATACAGAAATGTTGTGTTGGAAACCGCAAAGTCATTTCGTGGGACAGTTGCATTCGCTTATATTGATAGTGACCTGGAAGATCATTCACGGATATTTGAGTTTTTCGATTTAACTGATACCCAATTACCGGTCATTCGTCTTATCAAGATTAAGGGCGATTTGATTAAGTACAAGTATGACAATGAGAATGAAATAAGCGCCGTTAATCTAACGCATGTCGTTCAAAAGTGTTTAGATAACAAAATTGAGCCTCACTACAGATCACAGAAGTTGCCGGAGGATTATAACAATGGTCCAGTCAAAACTCTTGTACAGCGCAATATCATTTCTGTATCACATGATCCATCATAAGCTGTTTTAGTGGAATTTTATGCACCCTGGTGTGGTATGTGCATGCGTTTGGAACCTGCGTACAATTTGCTCGATACACATTTCGAAAATCTCTCAAATGTCTTCGTCGCTAAAATTGATGCTACACTTAACGAAATACCTTCTATCCCTATTCGCAGCTTACCAAGAATTATGATATTCCCAAAAAGTGAAAATATTCAGCCAATTGTTTGTGGCGGAAATCGTACTTTAGAAAGTTTTATCATGTTTATTGAAACTGAAGGAATATCAGGATCAACAATTGTGGACAAGGATAAATCCATACCAACTGTTGAAAAGGAGTCAGTAGCAGTTCCAGCAAAAGAAGAATTTAATTAAATATTTTCCTGAATCTACATGTTACTATCTAATATATCGTATTTGTTAAAAGAGAATCAAAATATCACAATATTATAATACAATTTAATATATCACATTTAATTATCACAATACAATTTATATTTATATCAAGTTAAAATTTAAAATTGAAATTTAAAATAAAAGTTGATTTTTTATAAATTGATTAATAAATAATAGGCGATGCTTCAGAATAAGGATTAAAGGTATGCAGGAGGATCTGCTAAGTTGTTAGGTTTCGACCCCTATTCATCTACCTAACATAGCATGCAGGGCAAAGTACACGCTTATTAAGTATTTTTCCAAATATTTGAAGTCTTTATTAATATTAAGTCATAATTTTGACTTATAAATATATGCACTAACCAAATTATAAATTATAAATTATATAAATTAACAATGTATAAAAACACTTACAGATCATCTAACTTAGTCTACGTAGTTTATATTATTTATAAATTAAAATAAAAAAAGAAATAATAAAATAATAATAATTAATAATATAAGATTTTATATAATAGATATTTATATTAATATAATAAAATCGTTGTGTGGTGGATTCGGTTGGCGAATATTAGTTACCGCCCACACCAAATATAAAACACATTAATTGTGTAATTTGGTATATAAGCCAAATATAAACAAGCATTTCGGCGACAAGGAATCAACAGAAGCAGTAAAAGGACCGAAACATGAAATGTAGGCGTGGGATTGCTGCTAATGGGTCCACCCACGCTGATTGTAGTGTACAGTGATGCTGATAGGATTTAAACAACTACACGCGGATTATATCAAACCGACCAGTTAAGAATAACGGCTCGTGTATGCAATATTCACAATAGTAAAAAGACAGCTTACGGTTTACTGTCCAGTGAACATTTTGTATAAGAACGGAATAAAAAATCGGTGTGGTGGATTCGAATTGTGAATATTAGTTACTGCCCACACCAAATATAAAACAAATTAATTGTGTAATTTGGTATATAAGCCAAATATAAACCAGCATTTCGGCGACAAGGAATCAGTAGAAGCAGTAAAAGGACCGAAACATGAAATGTAGGCGTGGGATCGCTGCTAATGGGTACACCCACGCTGATTGTAGTGTACAGTGATGCGGATAGGATTCAAACAACCACACGAGGATAATATTAAACCGACCAATTAAGAATAACGGCTCGTGTATGCAATATTCACAAAAGATAAAAGACAGTTTACGGTTTACTGTTTAGTGAACATTTTGTATAAGAACGGAATAAAAAATCGGTGTGGCGGATTCGAATTGTGAATATTAGTTACCGCCCACACCAAATATAGAATACATTAATTGTGTAATTTGGTATATAAGCCAAATATAAACCAGCATTTCGGCGACAAGGAATCAGCAGAAGCAGTAAAAGGACCGAAACACGAACTGTAGGCGTTGGCTCACTGCTAATGGGTCCACCCACGCTGATTGTAGTGTACAGTGATGCGGATAGGATTCAAACAACCACACGAGGATAATATTAAACCGACCAATTTTATTTTCAATTTTATTTAAAATTGAAATTTAAAATAAAAATCAATTTTTATGAATTAAATATCCAAATAAGGATTATGTATCATCAGGACGAACTGCTGGTGCTTTGAAAACACACTGATGTTTCATTATGTGTGTGCAAATTATTAAAGATTGTCTTTCAGAAACATTAAACAATATATATTTTATAAAATCTTGGTGTATATTAATTAAATATTTGACAAATAATTTGACAAAGTCATAATTTTATTTATAAATGTGGAGAGTGAGTAAAAGCATTTGAATGCTTAACAATATAAGATCAAAATTAAATGCTTACTGTAAGCTTGATTACGAATATGGGAGCATCACAATCTGCTGTAAAGCATTCGCTCAATTCTGAAAAGCAATTTATAGAATCCCATAGTTGATTCAATCTTATCGTCTAAATAATCATATCAGCTGGGTCTACGTATTTCATACTATTTAAAAATTAAAATAGCTAAATAAAAATAAATAACAATAAATAATTATTATTGTTATGTAAGAAAAATTAATATAAATAATTTATAACACTTTATAAAGAGTATCAATTGGGCATAATTATCTATAAAAGAGTACAAATTCTATTCAAACTTAACAACTCTTAATCCGTGTGATAAAATTATATGTTGTATTTCGCGTTAAATTCGGCAAATTTAAATTTTTAATTTAAATTTTGTTTAAAATACAATTAAAAAGCAATTTTAATAAAATAGTCATTTTAATAAAAATAATAATTAAATTAATTAAAAAATTAATAAAAAATTAATAAATTTTATTTTTTTGAATAAAATTATAATATCATCATAATATTATCATAATAATATTATGATAATAATATTAATATTAATAATATTCTATTAATACAGATAATAATATTATAATAATATTATAATAATATAATAACAGATAATAATATTCTGTAAGATAATAAAATATAATAAATGTGATGAAAGATAATAAATGTGATGTTCACTTAAACAGTTCATCAACTGTTGATGTTGAAACCGTTAATAAAAATTTTTGAATTAAATTTAGTTCTAAATAAAAATTTCAAATTATAGTTAATCTTAAAATCAAAGTTTTATATTTTTATAATTTGTACATTGAACCAATGTACATTGAACTAATGTAATAGTTCAATTTAATTGTCAAATTTAATTGAACTATTAAATTGAACCAATGTATATTGGCAATTGTAAAACATTAAGAATAAAATTTAGAAATTTTTGTAATTTATATTTATAATTTTTTGTAAATTCGTAAAATTTAAAATTATATTAAAGATTTTGATTATTTGTAGATTAAATCAAAAGTTTAGATTTTAAATTTTCCAATTTATCAAAGCTATTCGACACATTTTTAAAATTTGAAATTTCGAATTTCAATAGTCATTCAACATTCACAGGATACCGTTCCATAAATTTAAAGAATATCGTTAAGGTAAACACTCCAAAATTTACCTCGAATTGTACCAAGCTGTATATAGTCGAATCGTTTAACTGCATAATGAATTGCCTATTGAACTTCATTGTTAACACATAAAATTTGCCAGTAACATTTGAATTAAATGATCATGCGTTTTTAAAAGTCCAATCTAAATGTACTTACTTCATTTTCCTCTGGTATTTTAGTGACAAAAACGCTAAATTCCGTTAAGCGAAAAGATCCCGATCCAATCTGGTTTGAAGTAGTCCACATTGGATTGCTATCTGTCGGTGAAGTCGACGTACATATACATGAAGATAATGTATATGGGGATGCCATTAATCCGTATGGTGCTGAACATTCTCTAAGAAACAACGTCTTCAAGCAATTTTTATGAAAAGAACTATTGAGTGCATAATTAAAAGAGCAAATCGATTCTTCGAATCGATTAAGAAAGATATATAATATCATTACAATATGATTTTGTCGAGCAAAGCATTCGCGTTCTCATATAACATATTTTTTGTAAAAACTTGTTAACAACCTCATACAGCAAGTTTCAAAAAATCATCTGTCGAATTTTTACTTCACGAAGAAAAAAAATAAAATAATAATTTTTAAAAATTATTTAAAAAAATATAAAAAATTGCATTCAACAGATATCTTAGTAATTGAGATTAGCAGCTATGTTCAAAAGTTGCTAATATTTATTTAAAGATTAGCAGCTTTTTTGAAATTCGTAATCTCACAACAGAATGCAAAAGCTTATCGTACAAAAACAAAAAGTTGTTTTTATTTAAATGTTTTTTAGCAAACAAATTAACGAATATTTAAATGTTAATTCTGAGGACTTAAGATCATGAATCAATAAATCATAATCTCGCGTAAATATATAAACGATACTTTAAATTAAACTTTGATGATAATTGTTTAAAAGTAACTTTAGGTTGTTTAATATAAGAGTGTTCTATTTAATTTAAAAAATCGTTTAAAAATGCATTTAAAAATTTGTTTTAAATAAAATTAAATTATCTAAGGGTAAAATTCCGATTGCAATAAAATTAATTTGTAATCCATGAGTATACTTAATTATTGAATAAAACATTATATTTTTAGTGAATTTTGTCACTAAAATTTAGTGACAGCTCTTTTGCAATAGAATCGTACTCAGCTGGAGGTTGTTTGCATTGCGGTGACCAATCATGAATCTGAAAAGTTATTATGTTTTAGATACATTTAAATATTGTATTTTAGCATACAAGCATATCAGTTGAGTTTTCGTTTGAATAATACAGTGCATCTTGACTGGAATTCATCATTACATCCATTTTGCTATCCATTGATACTATTTGGGCAGAAGAAAGTCCAATAAAGTTTTGTTCGAGCATATTATTTTCCTTAACAAAAAGAAAAAAATGGCAAAATAATATAAAATAATACATTTTAGATAATTTGTTAATAAATATCATAAAATGCATCAATTCGTTATAAAATATCGATGAAATAAGTTTAATTTTAAAAATGTGATTTTTATAAGATTCTTATCTAAATGATGAACACTTCCATAAATACAATTTTCAATAAAACGTTTAGTGTTTTAATAAAATTAATATTGATTCTTGAATATTTTTAACTCGAAATTTTAATTAAAACAATTAAAAAGTTTTCTATATAAATAACGTCAGTCTATAAATATAAAAAATATAAGATACTGTTTATTAAATTTTATTAAATTTATTTTTGTTATAAAAATACTTTTAAATTTTATTATTTTATTATTTTAAAAGCAATATATATATATATATATATATATATATATATATATATATATATAATATATAATGTTACTAATACAGGAAATCAATTAAATAAATTAAAATAAGTAAATCAATTTATAGTAGAAAAACATTTATTTGCAACTCGATTCCTAGTTTATATTGATCAATATGGTCAGATAACATTATGTTCACAATCTTATAATTCTAAACTTCTGTGTTTATTGACATGATAAAATTTTACTAACCTCATCCTCATAGAAACGTGGAATATAACAAATTAAATGTATTGGTATAGTGCATGGCATTATATATCTAGATATAAACACTAAATTAACATTTTAAACATGTATCATTTTATACATGTTAATATAAAAATAACATCAAGCAGAAAATAGTAAAATATTAAACAAAAAATAAAATTAAAATAAAAAATTTAAAAAAATTGTAGAAATTGTAAAATAAGCTCTTTAGCTGAAAATCTTTATTGATGAATAGTAAATAAGCAATAGATCATTATCATTTTAATGTCAATTTTCTTATTGAATACAAGAATTAATTATAAAAAAATAAATATTTAAATAATAAATAATTATTGAATAAAATTTCATAATTATAATACATAATTATAAAATTGGCAATTTTAAACCAACTAAAAATCATAAAATACAAAAATTATAAAATATATAAATTGTAAATCGTAACTATGGTGCTATAAAAATAAGTAGGAAATTTTTATGGAAAGTAAATAATATGTGTTTAAATAGGATATTAGAAAAGAAACTCAAAGTATATATAAGAAAACATATTATTAGCATTTAGTTTGCCCTGATGTCATGCTGAATTAAGGAATAGGGTACGAAACATATCAGTTCCTCTAGATTACCTACAATCTGTATTATAATGTATCGTATAAAAAATTCAAGGTGCTAAAACCTGAAAACATAGCAGGTTCTCTTGATGACTTCTAATCCTTATTCGGATTCCTTTTATCAATTGATTCATAAAAATTGAATTTTAAAAAATTCTTACTTTTTATAATTATATAAAATCTTAAGATTAAATTTATATGTGGTACAAAATACGTGGACTAAGTTAAGTTATCTGATCATTTGAGATATTAATAAACTTTAAGCGCTAAATGTTTAAACATTCTCTAGACTATCTTGTTGAAATAGTTTATTTTTATATATAAGGTTTTTAGAAATTTAAAGCAAAACACATCTTGTACTCTGCAGATAGTTTGATATTCCTTTGCACGTCTTTTGGCTAAAACCTGTATATGACTAGAAACTTGCTTCCGTGTTCGTATCTTGCCTGTTTTCTCTTTTATATATTTTGCTATTAGCTCATTTCGCCCTTAATGCAGTAGAATTTCTGTAGAATCAAATGTGGTATTATTAATCACACCTACGTACCATACATTTTACCCTCTTCTGATAGAATTATTTTCCTTCTTCCACATGGTGGATAAAGTGACAGGGCTTCCTTTAAAATCAGACAAATTTCATTATTAAAAGCCAAAATGATTATTTAAATCACGAAAGTTAAAATATTAAAATAATTATATTTTAATGAACACAAAATTTATGAACAGATTAAATAAAATCAATCAAAAAGAAGCTAACTCGAGTTATCGTCAGCTGCCTCCAGCATGGCCACTGCATTTTCTCTTTTCACTGAGATACTGAGGAGTTGTAGGCAAAAGATGCCGGTGCGTTTGTCGCCACTGAATTGAATTAGAAGGCTTCCATGTTATTTCTGAAAAACAGCGGCGCTGAGGCCAACAGCTCCGAATATCTCGATCGAAATTGGGACGAAAATATACCGGCTTGGGTCAAGCCCTCATGTGTGTAGACACTAGTGTGTTTGGACAGTTAAAATCCCACACGACTGTTCTACTCGAGCGTCAAGGAAACAAGTGGCATCATCAGGCTTCTTACCGTCATCACCAGATAGTCAGGTAGGTTCGAGTCGCGATGGGACTCTATTGCGAAAATCGATCAACGGATAAATCCATTTACTGTGGCATGACGGGAGTGACGAGCATTGGAGCGACGGTGGTGAGTTGCCGAGAAGTTGGAGTAGGAAACGCACGAGCATCTGAATAGAATAGAGAATTTAATGTATAGGCGAAGGCTAACAACAACTGTAGTTGCTTGGTCTTCGAGTTTTGTTACGACGGCACGATTCGATAGATTTAGAAGAAAGACGCCTAGATCTACCAGATTTAGGTAGATATAGTAGATGCGCTCAATCGTCTGATGGTTCTTGTATAGATTCAAGATATCCATTAAAAATTTATTGAAAGTATATCGATAACCAGCGCTTTTGTATGTTTAGGTCCACTGAAACTCCGACCGGAATTCATCAGTCCATATCCCACAGGCATAGAATAGAGAAAATTAGGATCGCTTTGGCTGCATGGTGACGAAGCTTATGTTGATAAATACTTGTGACTAGACAGACGGCGGTCGAGCAAAGAGATTCACAAAATGCTGGAATGACAATGTCTCGTAAGAGGTGAGTATTGCTATACCACCAAGACCAACTGAGAATGTGGTCTGCCTACAGGTTCTCTCCGTCTTATTTAAATTCAACACCTCTGTAAAAGTACTGCGCAGGACGTTATCGAAGCACATAGTATGTGCTGAATCAAAGCGGGGAGCGCGGTGAAGAATAGAATGTGTTGCAAGAATGTGTTGTTGGTTGCCAACTGGCGAACCGAGCATATCGGCGTAAGGAAGAATAGCTAGATCGTGAAAGATAATTTCGCTTTTTTCTAGTTGTATGGTGAGGCCTAAAGATTAAACTTTTTTACAATTAGACTTGCGTCATGGCAAAGTTAATCTGTTGAGCCGGCTATGGAACTAAGAAGATCAACTCATTTTTGTACATATGTTGAAACCACTGTAGAAAACACTGAAGCTATTAGATTATCCAGTTTAGAATCTATCGCGGGACGAGCTCCACGAGGGATCCGGCGTACCAAGCGTATGCTGTCCGAAAAAAGGAGTGACATCGCTTCCGGCATTTGTTCGAAATACGATGCTGTTGAGCGGTGGTTGGTCCCGTTGAAGTCAGGCGAGTTGAGAAGGAGATAATCAGCCACGAGAGCTTCGGGATCCAGATTATGCACTGTTACTTGGATCTGATAAACGTTCTTAACAGCCCGGAGGCTTGCCGGCTCTCAGGCACACTAGGTTGCGACGGTCGTGACTTCGAATGAAGCCCATGCTCATGGCCTTAAAGTCGTTAAGACAAAACGATTAGCGAACACGATGGTGTACATTGTCTTTCATCAGTGTTGTTCTCTGCCTGGCCCGGTATCGAATTGATCGGAAAGCGAAGCGAGTTACGAAGAACTCGCAGCACTCCGCATTGTTTTTCGAACGGCTGTTGGGATTTTCGTAAAAATAAATGTTTCCATCGATTCGATCGTCAGATTCCTTATATCCCGGGATGACTGTGTATTTTTATCGTCGAGCAAAGTGAGTGCATGTATATATTTAAAAACAAAGATTGTTACCAAATCAATTAAAATTATTATATTAATAATAAAGAGAGCTCTCGGGTGGCCTCGTGCGCTCTCACGAAGCACGATTGTATGTATATATATTAACGATTGTATTTATATTGCAAGTACCTCTATCTTATTTATATCTAAGTATTTACATCCATTTTACTTACTGTCGTTGAAAGTATTTATATTGCAAGTATTTATTATTTATAATTAATAATAATTAATAATAATTAATAATAATTTATAATTAATAATTTATTTATTAATTTTTTATTTGTTATTTATTTTTTATTTTTTTTATTTGTTTTTTATTTATTAATTTATTTTTTATTTAATTTTTTAACCAGAAAAAAAATTACAACAAAAAATTAAATGAAAATTCTTATGTGTAATAATTCAAGTAAATTTTCATCATGATATTATATTTTACAGGATATTATAATTTATAACGATGTTTATTATAAATTAAATATATAATTTAATATATAACATAAATATAATTTTTAGTAATATTAATATATTAATATTATAATCACATATAAGTCCGACGCGAAAGAATGACCACTGCCGTTTCGTCATCACAATAACTCATCAGTGCCAGATCCCTCCCACTACTGGATGCAGAGGAGGACTATCAGACGGCAAGTCCTCCTCTGCATCCACTAGAAATTCGAATGATCCTATTCGGTGAAGCTGTAGTGCTGATTTAGCACTCTGATGGTGTTGCTGGTAATTTTCTGGTACATCATTCACATGATTCATTCGTTGATTGCCGTCTGCAAGTCCTCATATGCATCCAGCAGTGCGAGGGATCTGGCACTGATAAGTCATTGTAATGACGAAACGGCATTCGTCATTCTTTCGCGTCGGGCTTATATGTATTACAATAACTTCACGCAGAATGGTATCATTCGAGTAAAATAGAAGTAAGCCGATATATAGATATCTTGCGCTGGCATTTGCCAGTGCTTTTTAGCTACTGATCCTATTTGGTGATGCTGTAATGCTGATCTAGCACTCTGATGATGTTACTGGTAATTTTCTGGTACATCATTCACATGATTCATTCATTGATTGCCGTCTGTTAGTCCTCCTCTGCATCCAGTAGTGGGAGGGATCTGGCACTGATAGGTCATTGTGATGACGAAACGGCAGTCGTCATTCTTTCGCGTCGGGCTTATTTTAAATCGCGGAATGTATCACTTATCCAAAAATTATATAATAATATTATAATAATATTTTATTCTTCAGCATTTGTACTGCTTGGCAGGTCTGCTACCATGACCAGTTTCCTCCATTTTTCCTCCGACTCTGGGAGATGTACGTTAATTATTTTACGTGACTGAACCTTATTATACCAAACCTCATTATGGAAAAACACAATTTTCTTTGCAATTCGGATTTACAGGCGCGTCAGCTGGATACCAAAGCTCTTACCTTCAACAATCAGTAATCCAGAAAGAGCGGCAATGAAAAATCTTATGAGAGATGAAGAAATAACAATATGTAAATCAGACAAAGGGCGAGCACTAGCAGTAGTGAACACCAAAGACTATGTAGAGCATGGGAATTTATTACTAACTAATAATAAGTTTGTTAAATTATCCGCTGATCCAACGGCCAAGAGAGGACTTTCAACCAGTTTTTGTTGAAATTACACAAAGAAGGCAAGTTGAGTAAGCATCAATATAACGAAACTACATCTACAGGCGCGTCAGCTGGATACCTATATTTGCTTCCGAAATTGCACAAATCAACCCTAGCATTCCATCCAATTATTGCATTGTATATGTTTGTCGGACATAAATTGGCAAAAATGATCAGCAAAATATTAAATGTTTGCAAATCTCCAAGTTTCTCGCAAATAAAGGATGGCCCAGAATTCGCTAAGTACATCACGAGTTTTAACGCTAACCCGTGTTTCTTCGCAACAGCGGATGTAATTTCATTATTTACTAACGTCCCTTTAAGATCTAGTGTGCAAATTGCTGCGAAAGTTTTATCCGACAAATGTGATTATCCGATACTAAAAAATTCTGAGTGCACAAAGCTATTGATGTGGTGTACTGAAAAGTCAGCGTTTCTTTTTGAGAAGAACGTATTTGATCAAATCAATGGAGTTGCAATGGGCTCTCCGCTTGGACCTACTTTAGCAAACATTTATATGGATTTAATGGGAAACAGACATATATCATAGACTGCCAGACCTATGCGCATATTGGGGCTATGTATATGATGTGTTTATGGTTTTCAATACGCGTCCAAATACGGTATCACTCCGAAATGTGCTTAATGAAAAAGATCAGGCAATTCAATGACAGCTACAGCTTGACGATAGTAAACAATCGATCGCATTTCTCGATGTGTGTTGTTAGACGTTGTAATAACATCACAACAGAGGTATATCGTAAACCTAATATTACGTGAAATCCTCCTCTCTGGTCTACTCATATACCAAACCAATATAAGAAATCCGCAGCATCTTCATTGTTGCTAAGGTCTTTGCAAATTTGCCCTGAAAAATGTGCCCGGTTGACTGAAAGTTTGATTATTAAGTCGAAACTTAAAGATCATGGCTTTCCCAAATGGGCCATCACCCAGGCAAATCGAAAGTCGAAGAGTGTATTTTTTGAATCAACACATGACAAAAAGCCCAAGCAAAAACTAAAATATATTTGCGATCGTCTTTCGTTGACAACCGTAGCCTGAACAAACTTGCAGATGGTCTTTGACGGCAGACGTCACCACGTCCTACAGTCTACTGTCCATCTAGCAGGTGTCTAGCATCCATGTTCAAACGGAGACCCTTGACTCAGCAAACGTAAACTCTCGTATATGAGATAAAATGTAAAGATTGTGATGCTACATACGTGGGTCAGACTAATCGACAATTACACCTTAGAATTAAGGAACATCGTAATGCTCTAAGAAAAGGGGACATGTCATATGCCGTTTTAAACCATTCCTTTATGAAAGGACACAACATTGAATTCGATGATATCAAAATTCTAGCAAAAGAATCAAATTATTATGGGCGGTTAATTTTTTAGTCTATGCAGATCAAAGGCAGTGGTGAATGAATGCATGGAATTAAATCAAATTATAATTTAAAAATTCCTATCGATACTATGGACTAAGAAAACATCTTCATATTCTTCCACACTTATGGGATATAAGGCGATTTGTGTTTTATTTATAATTATTCATCAATAATTAATGATTGATGAATAATAAATAACAAAAAGTAAAAAAAAAATTTATAAAAATAAATAATTTATTCATCAATTAATTTCGTATTTGTTTATTTATCTTTATATAAATATTAATTGTACATATAATTTGAAATAAATTATTATTTATAATTTGTCATCAATTAATTTCGTATTTGTTTATTTTATTAACAAATAGGAATATTGAAGAACCGGGTCCGAGACCTGATAACGTAGCAATTCTTCCTGATGGCCTTCAATCCTTATTCTGATACATCATCTATTATTTATTAATCAATATTTTAAAAATTGACTTTTATTTTTAATTTCAATTTTTTATTCTATCGTTTGATAAATATTAATTGTATAGCATTTTATATAATTATTTATTATTTATAATTATTAATCTTTATTTTTATGTGGAAAATACGTAGACTTCTCTGATCTGATCTATTTTGCCACATTTTATTTATAGTCAGATCGGTGTACATATTTACAGACAAGGTAAGAAAAATAGGAAAACTATTTTCGAGGTAACACATAGAACAGGGTAGAACAGAGGTTATTTTGTAGAAAAATAAAGGATGAAATTTAATGCGATATTTGAACCTGACATTTAATTGCCTGCGAAAGAGTAAAGCTTGAGTATTGATAGTTTACTCAAATTACTAATCAGTAAATTGCACTATCTTTTGTAATCACATAATTCATGGCAACTTCCGACCCAGTCAATATTTTCAAATAATCATATATATATCAGCACAATCCTTTAAAAATCGCTAATTTATTACCATTTTTTAAAAAACCATTAATTAAAAACCATTTTTTACTGGAAACACATTATATAAATCTGAAAATCGTAATGTACAAAATTGACTTTTATTTTTATTTTTAATCGTTCAAAAAAGTTAACCTCAGGCCTAAATTAATAAATTACTGATCAGTAAATTTCAATAGCCTTTAACTTGATAAAAGGGAATGTATGGTCAATCCATGAACATTGCGTAATATCAAAAGGCTATAAATGGCACAATAAATCAATTTAACCAATAGGTTTTTACAGCTCACATTGTTTTTATTGTCTATTTCGATTTTGTCAATCAACTAACTATTGATAAAAATATGTAGAAATAGTGGATTTTTTAGAATATGAAAGAAGTTTGTCAGGAAAGATAAAGAGAAGGAAGGTGTATATAAGGAGAGCTAATTTCGCCGAGTTCAATGGTAAAAAAAGGGTGAACGGTAATTGATACTTTCTGATATGGTCAGTGAAGTTTGAAGCAGTGGAATGATATATGTTCAAAATGACGAAGGTGCGAAGAATACGAATTGATGTGTTTAAGATACGTTTGAGAGGTAGAGTGATGGTTTTAGAGGAGCTGGTAAAAGTGCTGTGGCAATAGTCAATATAGAGAGAGAAGTAAGGGCGTACATGATATTATGGTAAATTTAGAAATTAATGTGTCGAATGTTTTTGATGAGCTTTTTAGTTCATTTGATAAACTAAGGGACGAGGCTTCATGTTTAAAAAACTAAGATTTGATTTTAGTGGATTTGTGAATTTGACTTCCAAAATATTCATATATTTACTAACTATATTTACTAACTAATTATTTATTTTATATTTTAATATAAAATAAAATGATGATTTTTGGTATTGATGATGTTCTACATCGTCAAGACAATTAAATGCGTTTTCAAATACCTGAAAGCAAAGTTCGATATCAGGGCTCCAAACTCCCTCTCCGTCGACATTCATATCAAGATCGTCATCATTCTCCTGATTACTAGTTTCAGACAAACTGCCACTACCGTTTGACAATAAAGAGTTATTCGGTATATTCGCTGTATGAATGCCATCAGCAGATTGGATTTGATGATACATGATTTGTGATTGATTGCGTTGATGAACATCAAGTGATGACCATATGTCTCTTCTAAAGTTCATCCCCACCGTGGTATACCCAAACCAAATCGCTAACAAGAATATGCTAAGGACTAAACAATAAAAGTTTGGTTAAAAGATTTAATGACAAAAAATTTTAATTTTAATTTTCAATTTTATAACCTAAATCATGTAAAATGAATTAATCAGGCCGTTAAAATTTTGTCCGAAAACTAAATTAAAGTACTAAATAATAGTTAATTTAAAAAATAATAAAAACAAGATTTCGCTAGCGATTTTTTAAATTAATTATTAAATAATATGTTAATTCATTAATCGTCTAAATTAATTTCAATTAAATGGTAATATTTACTTACTTACTAAATTATTATATTGCAAATTATAAATTTGCTCAATAAACCTTTATCTTTTTACTAAATTAGCGAAATTCAAAATTCAACTCGTATTAATAATAAATTATAAATTTAATTGTTGATGTTATCAATGTAAATTATAAATTCAATTGTTATTGGACGTTGTGAACGCAATATAAAATAAGATTAGTTACTGTTAGTGACTAATGATCTTATAAGTATGAGATTATAATCTTATTATTAAGATCTTATAAGTAAAAATATAATTAATATTTATGTTCGTTCCAGTTTTATTCATTTTAGTTATTGAAACATTTGGTGGAAATATGCGGCGTTCTGTAAAATTAAAAATGTAAATTTATTTTTAAGGCGACACTTGTGGATTATTTCTCTGCCCCAATATTCCCATAAACATGCAAATAAACTTTAGTGGTCATATTGAAAATGCTTGGTTGATGTGATTAATTTAAAAATTTTATTGGGCATTTTTTATTCATTTTTTTTTATTTTACAAGTTGAGTGTAGCGATAAAAATTTTCAGAAGTGTAAAGCTATAGTTTAACTATCGTCTTGCATCCAGAGTTTCTTCTATTTCCCTGACTTTAGGGGAAAACTTTTGTTTTTATGAGTTGATGGTAATAAAACTTCACTAAATTGAAAAAATTAAATTCCTTGAAATAATACAATTTAACATCATCATGTAACCAAACAATTTTTGTTTGTTTGTTTATAGTTATAGTTTGTTTATAAATAAATTTGTTTGTTTATGTGTCGTATATTAAAATATACGACACATAAACAAGTTAGTCACTGTTTCTTTTTGTAACGTTTTCATTGATCATTTAAAATGAAATACAAATGGAAGCTTTTTAGTCAACAGCACAAAACACGAAAAACTGTTTTGAAAGCAACAAGTAGTGTTTTATAAGCAATTCTGTAATGATTAAGTAATACTACAATCACCGCCGATCAGCATACGACAGTGGTCGTGTAACGAAGAAGCGGAACATCAATAAGTTGCATCTGCATGGCGAAACGTTGCTTTGTGCCATTTGTATTCGTTCATACATTACACTTTTCAAGGAATTTTCTTTCTTTATAAGTATGAAGTAATAAATATTTGGAGATTTTATTAACGCAATGAACTTTTATCCAATGAACTTTTCGACATTCATATAACTCGACATTCATTAAGAGTTCGCTGACCAACTGATACTGACAGTTAACGAAATATCAACTTAATTAGAATATCTTTGATGCTCCATTAATTTAATATTAAAAGTATGAAAATGATTTTTTATATTTGGAATTTTGAAACGGGATATAAATGTTTTTAATATTTCACTAGCTGCTAGCACCAGCAGAAAAATAAATTCATTCTATTCAATTTTATATTTTCCAAACCAATTATACGATTATTTAATGGTACATGGCGTTTAATATTTCATATTTTTTCAAAAGTAACTCTTTGAAAATTAACTCTAAGAAAATTAGAGTTTGTTATTTGGCTAATTTAATTAGGAAAAACAGAAATTATTCACTATTTCTTATATAGAAATATATAACCAATATAATGATATAATGTACTAATTTCAATTCAGATAAACATGTTTATCATATTTTATTCACATTTTAGTAATTTAAACAATTTCATATTAATATTATGTGGATTAATGCCCAATGATTAATAAAATATGTAATTAATTTAATTAATTTCATAAATAGAGAACATGCATTAAATTATAATTCATTGCTTTATCGGCATTAAATTGTCGATTAGAAATTGATAATTTTAAAAATAAACGACTTAACTGTAAACTAAAAGTACGAAATCATTTAAAACATTTAGATACATTTAAATTTAATAAAAGTTAGAAATTAAAAATTTAAACAAGCGAAATATACTGATATCATTTACGAATACACTGGTATCATTTTATATTTGGTTTTATTTATTTATTTAATTTTGATAATTTATTTTTAATAATTTTCAAATATTAATTGTAATAATAATTTTGTTTTGATGTTCACTTTATAGAACATCAAAAGTTTTGATATTTCAGTTTTAAGCTTTTGTTTTTCAGTTTTAAAAAACGCGCATATTTAAAGTACAAGTTTTAAAGAACGCGCAGTAATTTATTTTATTTTATAACCAATATTTTGTAATTAAGAGAAATATAACGTTATCGCATAATCTTTTGATCCAATTAGATAGCAAGCAATTTTACTTATAGCTAAAATTGATTAACTAAAATTATTTAGTTAATCAATTAAATTTATTTTTCTAAAAAATATTTATTTTTATACACTAGCTTGACCGAAATCTAGACCCGTGTACGTATATTTAATTAAAAAATATAATAATTCAACTTTATTTTTTAGCAATTCAATCAGAAAGTCAAATTAAAAAATAAATTATTATAACCGAAATTATTATTTATTTAAACATATTGAATCATTATTTCTATATGAATATAATATTAGATAAATATATGAACTAAATATATTTGATGTTAATCCATAGCGTGGAATTTAGCAGCAACTTAAATTATTATTAAATAACTTAAATTTAAATAATTTAATTTAAATAGCTTTAATTATTATTTATTTAAATAAATTAAATCATTATTTCTATATAAATATTAAATTAGATAAATATATGAACTAAATATAACTGTTGTTTATCTATAATGCGGAATTTAGCAGCAAAATCAACAAGCAAAATTTTTATAGTTTGCTACCTGGAATTGAATAAATTGTAAGATTTTCTGATAAATCTGCAGCAACTATCGAAATGTAAAAATAAATTCGTGTTTGATAATTTTGCTTTTAAATTTTAAATTTAAAAGCAAAAGTTCTACTATCTATCATATTAGATAATATTATCTAATATATTCTATTATATTAATTATATTTATATAATTGAGATATAGTTGAAATAAATTTATTTATTTAATTTTGATATTGAGATATAATTGAAATAAATTTATTTATTTAATTTTTATATTGAGATGTAATTGAAATAAATTAATTTATTTAATTTTGATATTGAGATATAAAAAAATATGCGCGTTTTTTAAAACGCGCATATTTAAAGTACAAGTTTTAAAGAACGCGCAGTAATTTATTTTATTCTGGTAAAACCAGTGGTTTCAAACACATGAAAATTTTAGCACATGAAAATTTTGCTTCGCGTATGAAAATTAGATTTTGACTGTTGAAATATAATGTTGCGTTCTGAATTTTGAAAATTTTTAATAAAATCATTTTTAAACATTATTGATGGCAGAATTTGCATAGTTTTTAAATTCCTATTAACAAAATATGCAACGTCTGCTTAAAAACTTACTTCTATAACCGTATGGTATGTACGGTATTTAGTCAGATATGGGACGCTGACATTGTTAACCTCTGCGCTATGTAGTCCACACAGCTTTTTGCTATTTCGGTAAATCTCTTAAAAGGAAGCATTTCTCACTATCACTAATGCTAATATCACTGATGCTAATTAATCGTAGCATTTTTATTGGTTTATTTCAATAATAATAAATGCAAAGCGAAAATATTTATAATCAACGCGTTGTTTTCTAAAACTCTTTGATGTTGGCTTGATATGTTATCACATAGTGTTAAAAAATATATATTGTTTATGCAACTACATTGTCTAATCAAATAAATATTAGGGTTAAGAAAATAAGCTTTATACGACAAAATCACAATCTTTATGATTTTGCAGATAGTGGACATAATTGGCCAGCAGATATTAAAGAAAAGTTCAATTTTTCATTGGTTATGATTTGCGTTTTTTTTTTCAAAATTTGTAGATATTTTAAGTGGAAATAGAATATATTAATATAATATAATTCTCCTTTAGATGAATTATAATCGTGATTTGTCTCACGATTGAAGAATATACGTTTCCACAATAATTAGTCCTTTCGAATTTGTTTACAAAAGAATCCAAACTTGAAGAAATCTGGTCATTCTTTCTCATCTTTTTATCCCTATTACCCTTAATATCCGATGGCGAATATGATACTAAAAATAATTTGCGAATTCCTTTGGCAGCAATCGAATGGTTTACTTAATTCGGTAAGTGAACCATTAATGAATCGGTTTATTTTTATTTATTTTATTTCTAATGAGGAACACATGGCAATCCTACGTTTCACTGTTTAATTACATCTGAAATATATGAATTTTAAGTAGTAATTTTTAATTAAGAAATTTATTAATTTTAATTTGAATAATTAATTTATTATAATTTATGTAATTAATTGATTTTAAGTCAATTAATTAAATCAATTAAAAGTCGCTTAAATGCCGTTAATTATCTTAAAAAATAATCTTATTTTATTTAAATTTATCTCCTAAATAGCAAAATTTCATCTCCAAAGTTTTTTCGATATGCAAAATTTCTCAAGCCACAAAGTAATTATTAAATATAAGAAAATTTAAAAATTACATCACGATACTGTACATTAACGTGTTGCGTAATTTTGCCAAATGAAATTATTGTCGCTAATTATCACGGTTATCATTTCTCTCACTAATAGACATGTTCAGTGCCTGTCGCTGTTTTTCGGATGATTTTATTTTGTTTTCTAACTGTCAAAAAATATGAACTTATCGCGGAAAATTTCGAATTACTAAAAAACTTACGATTATTACAATCGCCATAATTTCTTCCGTCGTAGAATGACTATCTAATTTTTATTTTTGGTATAACACTTAATATCACAACATGTTAATTTCTACACAAAAAGTCGCACGTAACGCCAATAAAAACATATGCGATCATGCAAGGGAGCGTGAAGTTTCATCGGTAGCCGGTCAAAGCAACGGTACATGCATATTGAAAAATATGTGGCATCTTCTATTTCACTGTATTACGAAATCACCAGATCAAGGTCGTTTCCAAATAGTGTTGTCAGCTATCTGTCTGGAAGTATGTAGAAGCGCATATACTCTGGAATGTCAAAAGTAACAAGTCTTCACATGAAAAAGCCATAAATGCTTTCATTTAAAATCTTAAATAGGCGGCTGCATGTATTTTAGAAGGATACAGTATCATGGATCCATCATGCATTTACAAGAATGTCAACTGGGACCTAATAAAACTTGATTTGTATAATGACATGTCCTGCAGTTTTACCACGTTACGTCACACATTCACATATGTTCATACTCATTAGTAAAAAACTGAGTTAGATGTTTTTTAAAAGCTGTTTATCAGTACCTTTATCCAGAACAGAGATATTTAGTGTCTTGAACATTTAGTATATTTTGTCAAGATACAACGTATCATCGATCAACGATTGAAGCTTTAGTATTATCATAATTGTGTTTCAACTATTGTGAGTTCAGCTTGCATTGTAGGTTAAAGATATTTTACATAAAAAATTGAAATCGTAAATATTCAATAATTAATCAGGTTAAAATTCAATATTTTTATTGATTCTCAATTAGTTTCTGTATTAAAAACTTTCTAATATTATGAATATTATAATTAGGGAATATATATATACGAAACATGTATTTTTCAAACTTAAAGAGTAAATGCAAACAGGTGGCGTTGGCCCGCGCAATCCCCCTGTTTTATTAAATTAAATTTAATATTAAATTTCAATTATAACTCTAAATATAGTCGGTATTTAAACAATTTTGTCATTAAATTTAAGTGAGTAATCGAAGTCAATTTTACGACGTCTGATAACATTTGGCTGTAAAGAATATCTTATCTTGCAAATTGCAAGAAAACTTTTCTGTCATACAAAATATATAATAAATCGATGGTATTTTTAAGTATTTAGCAATCCTGATCTAATTAAAAAACCATAATAAAATGCACTAATCACACAATTTTATTTGGTGTACAAAGTTATTCAAATATTAAATTTAATTAATAGATTTGATAATAAATGATCAGTGATAATATGTCCGTAGTACGATTGCAGCTTAAGTATTATCCTAATTGTGTTTCAACTATTTTCAGCTTGCATTGTAGGTTAAAGATATTTTACATAAAAAATTCAAATCGTAAATATTCAATAATTATTCAGGTTATTAATAAATTTAATTAATAAATTTGATAATAAATTTGATTAATCACGAATTACAAATTTATAATTATTATTTAACACATTCAGTTAAAACCTGCCGTTTACAACAAATTGTTTATAATAATTTATCGTAATCTTCTATTTTTCATTTGATTCCTTTAAATTCGATTAAATTTTTCAAGAATATTTTTCATATAAACTAAATATAGATAATATAATATAGATTATAATATTATAAATATAGATAATATAATATAAATTATAGCAACTAAATAATTGAACTCTTACTCATAAGAATACTTATATAGAGAGAGCTTTGTAAAGCTATTTTATTAGCGTTGAAATAATTAACCAGCTGTGAAGAAAATATAGATTGTTATTTTTTAATTTTGTCGATTAATTATTCTTCACAACGTGTATAACATCATGTTGTCATCTCACACTTGATTACCTTTCGACTTACACGCTATGCAAGTATATATTGTGTGCACATGTGAAACAAGTAAGAAGGTATTATGACAATACAAACTTTTCTGTCCAAAATATCAAATAATAACAAACTATCGCTGTCAAATACTTCTCTTTTTAAAAAATGACAAAATTCTTTACAGAAAAAATACATGGATTCACTTGCATGGCTTGCATTGAGATTTCCAATGAAGCCACTATTGAGTTGACTATGAATCTAATTTTACATCTCAGCAAGCAATATCGTTAACGATGTCGCTACCGATGACAAATATTGACTGACATACAAAATAAATTCAAATAATTATTGATTATTTAAAATATTTTATCGCGAAAAATTTATCGACAAGTAACTTCAACTGAACTCAGAATGTCAATTTTAAAAAATTGTTTTCTCTAATATTTTAATCTGCAATTTATTCTCTTGAATAAATTCTCTTGATTATACAATTATTATTTATAAATTATTACTAATTTATAGTAATAACTTAGTATATTAATCATGCTCCAAAGTAACAAATTTAACAGTAAATCAATATCGTTTACTATAAATTTATATCTTTTTAATCCTTTAAAACAAATCACCAAAACATTATTTTTTAAGTTGGAATTTGAATTTTAAATATAATAAACCTCTCGAAAAATCTTTGTCGTGAAGTTGCTATTCGCTATTCTACAATTATTGTATGATAATGCAGTATTTAACATAAACGAATTCAATAGTCTTATACACCGCATTCCGTTCAGTGTTTTAAATTGATGTACGTCATTTAATATATTATAACATCATAATTATAAATTATTTCATAATTTTATAATATTACAGATAAATGTATTTCTCACGTCCGTTTATTAACAGATAGTCAAATGAATAGGCAAATTTTTTTTATTAATCCTCCGTCAATATTTTAAATTTGTAATAGGTTGTTTGATATATTATTAAATACATTATTAAATCATAATTATAAATTAGACAAAACATATTTCATAGTAACTATAATGAATGATCAGATTCTAAATCCTCACCGATCGGCAAGGATTTTGTAAGCTCCGGCTTATTACTGTACTTTTTAGAGTTATTTCTTTGTGATCGCTGATATTCTTCGCTATCATGTTCATGCGATCCATGAGCGTTGCTGTGACCACTATCTTCCGATTCGGTTGATGTATTCGCGGCCGCGGTGGTGGCGGTTGTAATGAATTCGTTATTTCTTCGAACCATGTTTGAGCAACTCTTCAAAATTGATGCGATATTACTACTTTTATTCGTAATTAAGTGATTGGCGGTATTTGTTGTCGCTATCATTTGTACTGCCGCTGGTGCGTCGTTATGTTGATCATGCTCCACACCTTGAACATCAACAACATTGTCGGGTAGTATAAGATCATTACACATGTTGAGTAACTGATGAATGATCTGGTTGAGATGATCATTACAATTGTCGGGTGTATGATCGGCAACACTAGATTGGCTGCAATTCATCGTGGAAATTCCGGTTTTACCATTGTCAATCATAGTTTCTTCTTGGTTACTACTCGATGATACAAAGAAAGGCGCAGCAGATTCGTCGGCACCGGGTTCGTTGATAGAACCAGAAGCAAATTTTGCAAATTCATTCGATGGATTGCAATCAAGCCCATATTTAGGATCATATGATGTAAATGACATCATTGGTATTGTTGAATTGCTGTTAAGTATAAATGATGGCAATTCAAACTCCAATCCCTGTTGAGATGATCCTTTTAATTTTATCGTCAAGTTATCATTATACTTGATTGGACAACAAATTAGATTATTGTATTCGTTCATTTGATTATTATTTATTTGCATATCATTACTAGCTAAGGGATGCATTGAACTCTGATGCAGCTCACCAAGTTGTTGGATCTTATTTATTTGATTGGTAACTTGTCCTGTCGGTGCATTAGCAGACATCAATAGATGACTTTCAGCATCAGTTGTAGTTGCACAATAAGTAAATATCATTTCTTTTTCGAAATCTGTTTGACCGTAGTCCGACGATTGCTTTCTAACTTTGGTAAGAGATTTGGCTACATCAGTATCGTCATTATCGTCGACATTAAGCTGGGAATGATGATGCTGAAAAACATCATTAGTAGCATCGAATGGAGTATCGTGCTTAGTGATATTGGCAGGAATGTCATCGTTACATTGAGACGCATGCTTGTTTATCGGTTCATTATCTGCGACTATCGTAGAAGTGGCGCTCACAGCATTATGCTCAGTTTCAATTGATCTGGAGTTATATGTATCACAAAGTCTAGTCATACAGGGTAGTCTTATCACATCACGAGTTCGGCTCGAAGCACAAGTGTCTGGCTCGAAGAGGCGTTTCCCGGGTTCACCTGTTTCCTGGTGTCCACCATCAAATGTGGATATTGGGATCTGATCAAGTGACGCTAGCATTGCTTTGGCGTTGCCTCTCATTATTGCAATAGAGATGCGCTGGTATAAATGCGTGATCGTCACGACGTATCTGACTCCGCTTGTCCGGCTCATGTTATTTGCAACCCGTTTGATGACCCTGTTTCCCTCTTCATTCCATCCCCCAAACGACTCCACTACAGCGGCTGAGAATATATACCCCGCTGCTTCGACCCTGCTCTTGTACTTTCGGTCTTTAACATTAGCCGCGTACGATGTAGCGGCGGCGAGCTTTGCGTTAGCAGCTGAGCGACGGTATGCCGTCTGTTGGGGGTGAGTGACTGCAAAGTCGATTGCATGGGGAGGGTCCCCATAAAATAGGATGTCTGCCGGCCGTTCACGTAGGTCCGGGATAATACCTCGCACTTCCAGAGCTACATCCATCCCGGCTGATTGTGCGGCTGCGAATACCACGTCACGAATAGCATTATGCCGCAGTTCTAGGTAACCCCCGTATTGGCATGTTAGCGAGTGTATGCCTTCCTTATCAGCTATGCGCATGCAGCGGCCGCATCTATAATTCCTTTCGTGTAAAGGAATTCCAAGCCACATGCGGACTAGAATACAGAACTGTGGGGGTGTTAATTCCGTTCCAGATGCCGCATTTGGTACAGCGCTAAGCCAAGCCCCAGCTTTTGGACACGACACTGCATGTAGTCGGGCACGATCCATTTCGCTAGCTGATTGTATAAGCTGTGTCGAGGCGAGATTTTCAATCAGGCGTGAGGTTGATGATTGACCGCCATCCGTAGACGGTATGAAGTGAGATCCCACTGTGGTTCTAAGGGTAGCTAATGCCTCTGAAAGACCAGGAAAAAGTGTAGGATCCAGACTGTATTCTTCTCCGACTTGCATCACGCTATGTATAAATGCTCTCTGGACATGCGCCGCATTGCATCTTAGGCCAAATCCACTCAGACGGATTGGGAGTGTCATCTGTGATTTCGCTGCTTCGTGTAGTTGACACGCGCATATTTTCTGAAAGGCGCTGGCGATTTGTCTGTCGAATGACTGACAAAACGTTTTTGTAATCCTTGGATCAACTGAACGGAGAAGGTGGTTTATCCTGGACGAGGAAGTTCAGGATAAATTTATTCTGTAATTTAATAATATTATAGATATATGTATTTCTTAGGTCTGTTTCTAAGCATGTAGTAAAATAAAAGAGCAAATTAAGTTTTATTAATCCTCCGTCAAAATTTTTAAATTAAAATACGTTGTAAAATAGATTATAACATCATAATTAAAAAATATTTTAAAATTTTTTTAATATTACAGATTTGTGTATTTCTCATGTCCGTTTGTTAACAGGTTGTCAAATGAAGAAGCAAATTGTGTTTTATTGATCTTGCCCCAATATTTTAAAATTGTAATACGATGATGTAATTTATCACATCATCACAATTATAAATTATTTTATAATTTACAAATATTCTAGATATTTGTATTTCTTATGTTTGTTTCTTAGCAGCCAGTCAAATAAAGAAGCAAATTGTGTTTTATTAATCCTCCGTCAATATTCAAAATTTGTTATTTATTTCTTGTCTGTTTCTTCGCAGCTAATCAAATAATGAAGCAAATTGTGTTTTATTAATCCTCCGTCAATATTCAAAATTGTTTATATATTTCTTATGTCTGTTTCTTCGCAGCTAGTAAAATAAAGAATCAAATTGTGTTTTATTAATCCTCCGTCAATATTCAAAAATTGTTATTTATTTCTTATGTCTGTTTTTTAGCAGCTAGTAAAATAAAGAATCAAATTGTGTTTTATTAATCCTCCGTCAATATTCAAAATTGTTTATATATTTCTTATGTCTGTTTCTTCGCAGCTAGTAAAATAAAGAATCAAATTGTGTTTAATTAATCCTCCGTCAATATTCAAAATTTCTTATTTATTTCTTATGTATGTTTCTTCGCAGCTAGTAAAATAAAGAAGCAAATTGTGTTTTATTAATCCTCCGTCAATATTCAAAATTGTTTATATATTTCTTATGTCTGTTTCTTCGCAGCTAGTAAAATAAAGAATCAAATTGTGTTTTATTAATCCTCCGTCAATATTCAAAATTTGTTATTTATTTCTTATGCCTGTTTCTTAGCAGGTAGTAAAATAAAGAAGCAAATTGTGTTTTATTAATTCTCCGTCAATATTCAAAATTGGTTATTTATTTCTTATGTCTGTTTCTTAGCAGGTAGTAAAATAAAGAAGCAAATTGTGTTTTATTAATCCTCCGTCAATATTCAAAATTGTTTATATATTTCTTATGTCTGTTTCTTCGCAGCTAATCAAATAATGAAGCAAATTGTGTTTTATTAATCCTCCGTCAATATTCAAAATTGGTTATTTATTTCTTATGTATGTTTCTTCGCAGCTAGTAAAATAAAGAAGCAAATTGTGTTTTATTAATCCTCCGTCAATATTCAAAATTTGTTATTTATTTCTTATGTCTGTTTCTTCGCAGCTAGTAAAATAAAGAATCAAATTGTGTTTTATTAATCCTCCGTCAATATTCAAAATTTGTTATTTATTTCTTATGTCTGTTTCTTAGCAGGTAGTAAATAAAGAAGCAAGTTGTGTTTTATTAATCCTCCGTCAATATTCAAAATTTGTTATTTATTTCTTATGTCTGTTTCTTCGCAGCTAGTAAAATAAAGAATCAAATTGTGTTTTATTAATCCTCCGTCAATATTCAAAATTTGTTATTTATTTCTTATGTCTGTTTCTTAGCAGGTAGTAAATAAAGAAGCAAGTTGTGTTTTATTAATCCTCCGTCAATATTCAAAATTGTTTATATATTTCTTATGTCTGTTTCTTCGCAGCTAGTAAAATAAAGAATCAAATTGTGTTTTATTAATCCTCCGTCAATATTCAAAATTTGTTATTTATTTCTTATGCCTGTTTCTTAGCAGGTAGTAAAATAAAGAAGCAAATTGTGTTTTATTAATTCTCCGTCAATATTCAAAATTGGTTATTTATTTCTTATGTCTGTTTCTTAGCAGGTAGTAAAATAAAGAAGCAAATTGTGTTTTATTAATCCTCCGTCAATATTCAAAATTTGTTATTTATTTCTTATGCCTGTTTCTTAGCAGGTAGTAAATAAAGAAGCAAGTTGTGTTTTATTAATCTTTCGCAAATATTTTAAAATTGGAATACGTTGGTTAATATATTAAAACACCATAATTAAAGGTTATTTTATAATTTTATAATATAATAGATTTATGTATTTCTTATGTCTGTTTCTTCGCAGCTAATCAAATAATGAAGCAAATTGTGTTTTATTAATCCTCCGTCAATATTCAAAATTGGTTATTTATTTCTTATGTATGTTTCTTCGCAGCTAGTAAAATAAAGAAGCAAATTGTGTTTTATTAATCCTCCGTCAATATTCAAAATTGTTTATTATTTCTTATGTCTGTTTCTTCGCAGCTAGTAAAATAAAGAAGCAAATTGTGTTTTATTAATCCTCCGTCAATATTCAAAATTGTTATTTATTTCTTATGTATGTTTCTTCGCAGCTAATCAAATAATGAAGCAAATTGTGTTTTATTAATCCTCCGTCAATATTCAAAATTGTTTATATATTTCTTATGTATGTTTCTTCGCAGCTAGTAAAATAAAGAAGCAAATTGTGTTTTATTAATCCTCCGTCAATATTCAAAATTTGTTATTTATTTCTTATGTCTGTTTCTTAGCAGCTAGTCAAATAAAAAAGCAAATTGTGTTTTATTGATCTTGCCCCAACATTTAAAAATTGTAATCCTTTGTTTAATATATTATCTCATCAAAATTATAAATCATTGTATAATTTTAAAATATTACATATTTATGTATTTCTCAAGTCCGTTTATTAACAGGTAGTCAAATGAAGATGCAAATTGTGTTTTATTAATCCTCTCAAATATTAGTACTTTATTTAATATATTATCACATCATAATTATAAATATTACAAGTATAATTATAATTATACTTTAGATCTATGCATTTCTTATGTATGTTTTTTTAGCATGTAGTCCAATAAAGAAGTGAAATTGTGCTTTATTAATCCTGCGCCAATATTTAAAAGTTGGTTTTTATTTCCTTTGTCTGTTTCTTAGCAGGTAGTAAACGAAGAATCAAATTGTGTTTTATTTATCCTTCGCCAATATTTTAAAATTGTAATAAGTTGTTTAATATAGTTTCTTAGCAGCTAGCCAAATAAAGAAGCAAATTGTGTTTTATTGATCTTGCCTAATCTATTTGAAAATTGTAATACATTATTACATATATTATCACGTCATAATTATAAATTATTTCGTATTTTTATGATATTAGAAATTTATGTATTTCTTATGTCTCTTTCTTAGCAGGTAGTAAAAAAGAAGCAAATTGGGTTTTTTATTAATTCTGCGTCAATATTTTAAAATTGTAATGCGTTGTTTTATATATGATAACATCATAATAATGAATAGAGAACAGAATAGAATAGAATTTATTTAGAGTGGCCTTTGTGGTAAATAGAATTACTTACATGCCCACTATAAAAATTAAAAGACAAGTTTACGTCCGATGAATGTTTGAACTTGTATGTAGACTTATTGAATTGATTGCGGCTGAAAGTATTATTTTAGTTCGTTTGCAAGAAGTATGGCGATCAAGGAAGTTTTGAAGTGTTTAATCGACGTCAATGATTTTGTGTCTCTAGGAAGTTTGTTCCAAAGGCGTGGTGCAGCGATGGTGAACGCACGATATCCGTGATTACCGTTGTGACGGGGGACGAAAAGCGAGTAGGAGCGATGAATTCTTAGGGAGAGATGAGTCGTCATATAGGATGCGCTATCAGGAAGATATAGATAAGGAGGTTTGTGCCGGAATTTGATTTACCATGTAAGTGTGAGAATTTGAGAGGTTATGCGGCTCGGAATGTCGATCCTGTTAAGGATGCGGAGGGTGTTGGAGATGTGGTCGTACTTGCGAAGGCGGAAGATGACTCTAGCATCCGTGTGCGGAATCCTTTGTAAATAGTGAAATTGATATGCTGCACAGTTTACGAGAAGACCTAAGCAATATTCTAGACGATGCATGAAAAGGCTGGAGATTAAAATAGCTGTCGATTCCACGTCGAGGTTTCTACGGACACTTAGGATGTCACGGAGGATGAGGGAGCATGAACTGATCTTGCTACGAACGAAAGGCAGAAACGAGAGATTATTGTCAAAAGGGACACCGAGGATTGTCATGATAGTCACTTCTGGTAGACGGAAATTGTGTATGCATACTGGAAAATCGAGGGAGTAAGAGTGGCGCGGTGTTATCCTCATCATGTTACATTTATCGTTGTTTTAAAACATACGGATTGAACAAAAATATGCGTGAATAGCAGAGAGGCAAGACAATGCATCGTAAGCGAGGTTGGATGCAGATGTGAGTGTGCATGATGCATACATTACTATATCATCAGCGTACTGAATAAATTCAAAGCCGAAAGGGACCACGATGGAAGATAAATCACCAAGAAGAAGGGTGAAAGAAAGCGGTCCTAGAACGGATCACTGTGGTACTACGCAGCTGAGAGGAACCGGCGCAGAAGAGTTTGAGTTGGAGACTACGTGATAAGAGCGATTTGATAGGTAGGATTTGAACCAAGAAATGACATGAGACGAGAGGCAGTAACGTTGTCTGAGAACTAAGAGAAGTATAGTGTGATCACTACATCGAAGGCGGAGGATAAATCAAGTGAAATTACAAGGCTTACAAGATGTTTGTTAAGAGCAAGAAGTATATCATTAAATAGTTTTGTGCATGCGGTCATAGCAGAATGTTGTGGTCGATATGCACAGTGCAAAGGTGGAAACATATAATTTGATGATATGTAGTTGCTTACCTGTCTGAGGATGAGACGCTCGAAAAGTTTTGAGATGGTCGGAAGGTTTAATATTGGTCTAAAAGAGGAGGCGGAACTGGGATCAAGATGATCTCAGTTATATTAGAGATTTCTTATGTCTGTTTCTTACCAGCTAGTTAAATAAAGAAGCAAATTGTGTTTTATTAATCTTATGATATTATTAATCTTATTAATCTTATGTCTGTTTCTAAGCAGAAAGTAAAAAGAAACAAATTGTGTTTTATAAATCCTACGCCACTATTTTAAAATTGTAATACATTATTTAACATAATTATATATTGTTTTATAATTTTATAATATCATTGATTTGTGTATTTCTTACTACTGTTTCTTAGCAGATAGTCAAAAACGAAGAGAAACATCTCTTCTGCCCAATGTACTCGAGCGCACAAATTACTTAGGCATGAACGACCATCACAAAATCCAATAAAATTTTAATCAAATATAATTTGATAAATTAAATAATAAACTAATTATAAATAATCAAATAATTAAAAATAATTATAATTATTATAAGATTTTATATAATTTATATCAACTTACAATTTAAATTGAAATTTAAAATAAAAATGAATTTATATAAATTGACATTTAAATCAAGTTAAAAAAAATAAAATTTAAAATAAACGTCATTTTTATGAATTGACTAATAAATAACAGACGTTGTATCAAAATAAGAATTAGAGGTCATCAGGAGGAACTGTTATGTTATCAGGCTTCTGTACCTATTGCTCGACCCAATAAGCAGCAGGGTCAAATACGCGCTAATGATATATTTTCTATGATGAAATTTCATTATCGACTATCTTATTTTAATACAAAAAATATAAATTAAAATACAGATTAATTCTAAATAATAAATAATAATTTTATTAAATAATTTATAAATAAATAATTTATTTATTACCGGGAAAACAAAGTCCACAGGCCAATATAAACTTATCAGTAGAAAACCTCAGTAAAATAATTGATGAACAAAAATAGTATGAAAATGTTGTTTTACAATGTACACTAGCTTTTATCACGTCATCAAGCCGAGAGAGGTCATTACCTCCCATAAAAGATCGGCATCTAATCAGATCAGATAACTGAGTGTGAATCTTATATATAATTTAAAAATAAAGATTAATAATGACTAATAAATAATTGTTATATAAGTTTTTATACAATTTATTTTTATATCAAGCTAAAATTTAAAATGAAATTTAAAATAAAAATCAATTTATATAAATTGACTAATAAGTAAAATAAAATGTACCAGAATAAGGATAGAGCTCATCAGGTGGAATTGCTATGAACTGCTAAGAATTGTTAACAATATACTAATGTTTTAATAATATATTTATACATAAACATTTATTTATGATTAAATAAATGAATAAATGTTTTATCAACAGCATTTATTTATTTACACATTCATTTAAATATTTATTTCTATGTCTATTTGTTTAAAATTAAACACCAAATATTCGGTGTTGAGATGAGTTGCCCACTATGGCCAACATCAGCGTATTTTTTGGAAATTTTGAGCAGTATTAATAATATACTAATTTCTTTTTTATATATCACTAATTGCTGATCAAAAATAAATAGTTTTTTTCCGATTACACTAATTGAAACAGCTAGCAACATATAAAAATAATAGTGTTTTACTGATCCTGCTATAAAATTTTAAATTTAAAAATAAAAAAATATATCTTTAATTTTTACCCTTCCAGAACAAAAACGTAGAATTACAAAAATAAATCTTTATAAATGTGTGTAATAAGTGCAACGTGCTTTATATGCCACGAGCACGTATAGGTTATCTAGAAATACGATATATGATGATAATATACATTTCTAATCATGCAGGATATGCTAATAATATTTCCCAATAAGCAAACACAACGTTATCAAGATATGATTAATGATTTAGCAAAATACAAGATATGTTCAAAAGCCAACTTTTAGATTGAAACAATCATGATATTACAAGCATAATTGAAAAGGAAAACGAACTATATCAGATGACGAGTATATAAAGAGTGCATTACAAAGTCTGTAGTATTATTTCTACCATCAAAGCCAGCAGGCCGAGAACAGCAGGTCGAATAATAGAGAGTTGCAAATTTAAATGCTAAATGTTCAATCAACGACGTTGTATGCCATAGCATACAACGTTATAAAAGTACCGATAAAGGATATACTGCAGAGCTTCTAATTTCTTTTCGTGGTTGTACATCGGATTTTAAATTTATTGAAACGTATTAATTGCTAAAAATTTCTTTCAACCCAAACGCTGAGGATCTATGCTGACCGACATTGAAGAAATTCTTGGTTGTTGGAAAGAGCATTTTAGGAGTATCCTTAATCCGATCGATATGTCTTCTATTGTAGAAGTAGAGCCTTTAGAACAATTTATGAAAGAGGTCATTGTTGTTGTTAAAAACTTCGTAATGGCAATTCTTATGGAGTCGATGAGATTCAACCATAAGTGTTAAAGGCTCTCTACGTTGTTGGAATGAATCGCTAACACGGATCTTCGATGTTGCATTAAAGTCTGGCAAGGTTCCTAGTGATTGGCGAACTGGGGTGGTGTTACCTATCTTTAAGAAAGGTGACCGAATAGTGTGTTCCAATTATCGGGGCATCACTCTTCTTTGCCAAACTAGTAAGCTATTTGCTAGGATTCATGAGTTAAGGATACAATATATAGTTGATGGACGGTTGCAAGAGGAACAATGCGGCTTTCGTCCAGGTCGTGAAACTACGGATCAGCTCTTTACTGTCCCAACTGTCCACGAATGGTCTTGGCAAAGTATGAATTGTGTTCGTGTTGTGGGTAGGAAGTGTGAATCATTTCCAGTAGGCGTGGGTCTTCGTCAAGGTTGTCCTTTGTCTCCACTTTTGTTCCTTGTTTACATGGATAAAATTACGAGACTGGCTGCTCTGTCGGATGTCGGTCATCAGTTCGGTTCCATCAGAATACCATCTCTCCTTTTTGCCGATAATGTTGTCTTGTTGGCTTCTTGTCCTGAAGACTTACAATGCCTACTAGATCGATTTACAATGGAATGCTAAGCGCCAGGGATGTTGGTTAGTACCTCCAAGACTGTCTCTATATGTTCGTCTCGGATTCAGATGCCAATGTTAATCCGGATTGGGGAAAATGTTCTTCCTGATGTGGAGGATTTTAAGTATCTTGGGGTATTGCTCTTGAGGGACGGCAGGAACATCAGGGAGATTGAGAAGCGGATTTGTGCAGCTAACGCAGCAATCCGTTCTTTGTACAGGTCTGTCGTGGTGAAGCGGGAGTTGAGTCTTCGAGCGAAGCTTTTGGTTTACCACGCAATCTTTGTTCCTATCTTAACCTATGGTCATGAGCTTTGGGTTATGACCGAAAAGATAAGATCTTAGATACATGCGACTGAAATGATGTTACTTCGCGGTGCGGCCAGTCTAAGCCTAAGAGATAAGGTTAGGGATTCGGTCATTCGGAATAGACTCCGAGTAAAGTGACTGCTTCTCCAAAGCGAAGAATGTCAGTTTAGCTGGGTAGGACACGTTCCGAGGATATCTAGGGATCGCCTTCTTCGGAGGGTTTTCCAGGTCGAACTCTCTGGAAAGAGACCTCGAGATAGGGAAAAAGTGGTCTTATTTTGGTTATCCTACCGATGATTTATAATAACGGCCAAACTGCAGTCATTAAAATTGTTTCTACTTCATATGGCGTCTATCACAATGTAATATAAAGAATGCCTTAAGATATTTAATTTTGATTGACTATTCCTATATTTGTGGTATAGCGATTGCTCATTAAATAGAGCGTTTAGACAATGGGTAGAGTAAAGCACGCCATGTACATGTAACTTTTAATATCACAGTCTTCGCCTGTGCATTGCAAAAAGAATGTTGTTATGTGGTCACCTAGGACGCTGTGCAAACAGCGGTGGTTCCTCGTAGCTACAAAGAAATGGCAGCCATTTTGTTTTTATTTTATTTTGCGTCTGCCATAAAATATAAGGATTTTTATACGCAAACCTGTGATGATTAAAACAAACAATTTTGACTGATATTCGAGTTATAGCACTGAAATTTATAACTTAATCCTGTAATCCACGATAATCGCGTAAATTTCGAGTTTACTTGCATTTATGAGAAGGTAAAATAGTAGTTAAAATACCGTTAAAATTATGCAATCTATTCACTTTTGAATTCTTTCCGGTAGAAAACAAACTTTACAAAGTGTATTATCCATCCATACAAATTTTTCGCATTATAGTATTAATTTATTCTTTATATTATTGTGTTGATTTATATATTTTACTATTTTCTGCTTGATGTTATTTTTATAGTACAATAAATGTTATTAATATAATTATAAAATAAACAAAACATAATAATGCTAAATCAAAATTTAATAATTAAATAATAAAATTAATAATTGTTTTTAGATTTTCTATAATTTAAATCAAGTTAAAAAAATGAAATTTAAAATAAACGTCATTTTTATGAATTGACTAATAAATAACAGACGTTGTATTAATAAATGTATAATAAAAGATAAGATTTTAATAAAATTATCGTATCTGAATAAGGATTGAAGGTCATCAGGAGGAACTGCTATGCTATCAGGTTTCGGCCCCTAACTCCTCTACCCAACATAGCAGCGGGGCCACATACATGCTAATGATGTATTTCCTCTGATAAAACTATCTAGTATCTTATTCTAATACAAAGTATATTATTTATTATCCATCCATACAAATTTTTCGCATTATAGTATAAATTTATTCTTTATATATTTGTGTTGATTTATATATTTTACTATTTTCTGTTGGATGTTATTATTATAGTAACCTAGTTTGAAATTTGTACCTATTAAATTATTTAAATGATTTCTAAGAAAGTCAATATCATTGCACATAATTTATATCAAGTTAAAATAAAAAAATTGAAATTTAAAATATAATCAGATCAGCTAACTGAGTCTACGTATTTAATATAATTATAAAATAAACAAAACATAATAATGCTAAATCAAAATTTAATAATTAAATAATAAAATTAATAATTGTTTTTAGATTTTCTTTAATTTAAATCAAGTTAAAAAATGAAATTTAAAATAAACGTCATTTTTATGAATTGACTAATAAATAACAGACGTTGTATCAAAATAAGAATTAGAGGTCATCAGGAGGAACTGCTATGCTATCAGGTTTCGGCCCCTAACTCCTCTACCCAACATAGCAGCGGGGCCAAATACATGCTAATGATGTATTTCCTCTGAAATAACAATCTAGTATCTTATTCTAATACAAAGTATATTATTTATTATCCATCCATAAAAATTTGCCACTTAAGAGTTTAAATTTGTTAATGTTCATAACAGGTTTGTAGCAAAAGAATGAAGGTTAAACGAAAAAGAACATTAATTTTAAAGCGTGTAGCTGACAAGAATAAATTGTATGTAAATGACGATAAAAATCAGAAATATGTATAAATGGAGGGCATGCATAGTGGATTTGCTGACTCAATATGGAAAGATTTAAGACCTTTATAGTAAATAAAAAATGCTGCGTTTAGATTGATGCCACATTTGATTTACTGAATAGAAGAACACATCGTAAGAGATCTGTTCATATACGAAAGATGATAACAAAAAACGTCCAAATCAATAATAAGTTCTAATTATATGTATGGATTCATTTCTTCATTGCTTAACAGGCATTTAAATATAATAAGAAACAAGTCATCTTCCGAATTTTGAATATTTTTGATACAATAAAACTATAAAGAGATGTTTGAGGATAATATTTCGCATTATAATGCTTTATTAAGCTGCTATAATGAATTGGATGGAAAGGAGTACCGTTGTTTCTGTATTGCAAAGTATAATCTTAAAAACAAAAACCCAATAGTAATATTTTGATTTTAATCCTTTGCACGTATAGCCTCAGACAGGAGCATTAATCAGATTAGATAACTGAGTCGATGTATTTTATATTATTTATAAATTAAAAATACAGATTAATTCTAAATAATAAATAATAATTTTATTAAATAATTTATAAATAAATAATTTATTTATTACCGGGAAAACAAAGTCCACAGGCCAATATAAACTTATCAGTAGAAAACCTCAGTAAAATAATTGATGAACAAAAATAGTATGAAAATGTTGTTTTACAATGTACACTAGCTTTTATCACGTCATCAAGCCGAGAGAGGTCATTACCTCCCATAAAAGATCGGCATCTAATCAGATCAGATAACTGAGTGTGAATCTTATATATAATTTAAAAATAAAGATTAATAATGACTAATAAATAATTGTTATATAAGTTTTTATACAATTTATTTTTATATCAAGCTAAAATTTAAAATGAAATTTAAAATAAAAATCAATTTATATAAATTGACTAATAAGTAATATAAAATGTACCAGAATAAGGATAGAGCTCATCAGGTGGAATTGCTATGAAGTGCTAAGAATTGTTAACAATATACTAATGTTTTAATAATATATTTATACATAAACATTTATTTATGATTAAATAAATGAATAAATGTTTTATCATAAGCATTTATTTATTATATAAATGAATATTTTTAATTTATATTATATATAAATATAATACTCCAGTTAAGTCCCGCGGCTCAGCTGGAGCTACCTTCCGCGTCCTCTTGGTTGCGGACAGAGGAATTTCCATCAGATATGATGGATAACTGCGATATAAGCGGTATTACACCGACGAATAAGCAGTCGTAGACAATCACCGGCAAGGACACCGCGATGGCGGGATGAAGAATGACACTTCATCCCTATATAAAGCTGACTACTATGAAAGAGCTTGACCTTATGACATGACGAGTATGACCCGTCATTAAAAATCGTTGCGAAATGGCTCGTATTAGCCACAGGTATCCGCGGATATCATTCCCCTTGAGTTTGGCGAACTCCTGAGGTATCCCAGCCTCAAACAAACATGAAGAAGAAAAATTCGAAAATCGACTGAAACTGAAAGCCAGCTCAAAAACTATGAAGCGTCAAAGTGAACAACTTCCAAGCAACAATAACTTTAACCAGTTCCCAATCACAACTAATCGACGGTCTAAGAGAGTACAAATTAGTACGTTGAACGTTTGCTCGTTGCTTCAAACTGGTCAGCAAGAATTACTCGCACGCACATTAACAAATAGGTCAATAGACGAGTGTTGTCTAATATAATGTCGCTTGCCTGATGTGGATTAACTGTGGTGAATCCGCTCTCCAGTCAATCATACCAGCTCCTACACTCAGGCCCCACGTACGTATCCGGCCAAGGCGGCGTTGCTATTGTGATGATGTCTGATCTATCAAAATGTATCATTGACTGGAATCCCATTAACTCTCGTATTGCGCTCATACGTCTAGGAAACAAACCGTTTAATTGGTCGATTGTGAGCGCATATGCACCGACGAATGAAGCACCTTCATCTATCGCAAAGAAATTTTATCAAATACTTCATAACGTACTATCTGCGGTCCCTTTTAACGATGTATTAGTGTTAGGAGGCGACTTCAATGCTCAACTTGGATGTCTTCGAAATCACCTTATCTCTTGTGTTTGACCTCATACTTTTGGTAGATTATGTCTTAATAACGAGCGGCTCATTTCACTTGTTAAGATACATTATCTTATTATGGCAAACATTCTTCCTCCATAAAAGACGACATCTTGAAACATGGATCCATCCTAATGGTAGGGTACGAAATCATATTGACAACATCCTCTTCTGGCAACGCTGGCGCTCCTCCGTATTGAATAGTCGCTCCTTTTAAAGGTTGGAAATAATTACGAATCATGCACTAGTTATAGTGTGTGTAGGGAAGCTCCCGCGACAAGTAAGATACCCAAATCTACGACTTATGATAGCCGACTCCTTAATACCTCGCTAATTAGAGAGAAATTCAAAGCAACAGTAGAGGAAAACTTACTAAATGCCGAATGTGATCTACAAACATCACCTGATGAAATATGGGGACATTATCCACTCGCTGCACTCAGCTGCATATAGTCATCTTCTAAGTAGGAGACGGCATACACGTTCGTGGATATCTGCTAATACACTAGCGATCTCTGCTAAAACGAAAACATGCGCTAGATTCTGATCACTTATCGCAAGTTAGGCATTATAGTAAGTTACTATAACAAAACTTATGGATTGACCATGACGCATATTAGAGCAGCATTGACTCCCAAGCTGAAGCTGTATCTGCATGTGGTGACAGCAGACGATTATTCCGATCCGTGAGAACTATCACGCAGCCACACACGTGCTCGCAATCGGGATTACGCGATAAGGCAGGAGCTATCGCATTCAACACAGATGCAAAACTGAGAATTTGGGCTGAATATTATCGAGAGCTATATAACAAAAACAGACCGCCAGCAAACCAGAATACCCATGATGCAACTGTGGAAGACGTCGACGTTCAACCTACAACGACAACTGAGATACAATATTGTATCACCCGCATGAAGAAAGACAAGGCCCCTGGTCTGGATCGGATCACTTCTGAAATCTTGCAAGCTTCTGGTATCACATTATATCAGAAACTCGCAGTCCTTTGTGAATCCATATGGAACGTCTCTAGAATTTCAGATCTTTCAAATGCGATCATTATGCCTATTTACAAAAACGGTGATGTAAGATCATGAGAGAATTATCGTCTAACCTCGCTACTTTCTGTCGTTTACAAAGTTCTCGAATTAATCATACTGGAACGCACTCGGCCAGTGCGAGAACGACAAGTACTGAGAGTCAAACAGGATTCAGAAAAATTCGTACCTATATTGACCAAATATTTTCATCGCGATGTGTACTCGAGACTCGAAATGAGTTTAGACAACCGACGGTGATAGCGTTCCGGAATTGTAAAACCGCGTTGGACATTGTTTGCAGAGAAATTATGTGGTCTCTTTTAGATGAGTGTGGGTTCCCTCCGAAGATATCTGCAGTCGTAAAGGCTCTCTACGAACAATCGAACGGTATAATCAGAGTGATGGGACAACTAAGTGAGAAAATTCAAGTCATGACAGGGGTGAGACAGGGCGGCGTGTTAGCTCCAAGTTTGTTTAACATCGTTGTTGATAAAATACTAAACAGCACCCTAATAGATCCTCGTAATGGTATAGAAATTGGCACACGAGGGAAGCGTATTTGTGACCTAACTTCGGCGGACGACATTGCACTAATTGCCGAAAAAATTCGTAGACCTCAGAGGAATTATTACTAGAACATACGATGCTGCATCGAAGTACGGACTCTACTTGAACCCCAACAAATGTAAGATACTCTGCGTCGGAACCCGTGAAGAAGTTGTCACTATAGAGCATCAACCGATCGAGTGTGTACAGTTATTCACCTATCTAGGTTGTGTAATATATGACAACCCTGATACAGAAGAGAATATAATATTAACACTAGGCAGCGCTAATCGAGCGTTTGGCGAGCTTTCGAAATTGTTGAAACGATGCGACGTTAACCTCAAAACAAAGATAAGAGTATATGCATCACTAGTGCGTCCGGTACTACTATACAGCTGTGAAACCTGACCTGATAAAAAGGTGATGATTCGCAAGCTAGAGTCGGCTGACTACATTTTCCTCAGAAGAATTGCACACATCTCCCTGCAATTGCATATGTCGAATCCAGAGGTCATGAAGAAGTGTGGGCAGATTGAAACCATCAACAATACGATTGCAATCGTCGATGGATGTATGTTGGTCACGTATTGAGGATGAACGACAATTGACTGCCTAAACTCACGCTTCTTGCTCTACCAAAATCATCGTGAAAACATCCTAGTGGATGAGTTAGAAAGACTCTCAGAAGAAGCCTTGAGCAAATTGCACGACCGTATATATTTCAGAAGACCAATGTTGGATGGTGAACATACCGTGACAATTAGTTGGCTATATTGGAGCGACTGGCAAGGGAACAAGTAGCTTGGAAGCAAGGGATTTGTTAATACTTTCTTTTTCTTTTGTTTTCTGATGTTTATGGTCGACGGCCAATTAGGTCAAGACCTTTAATAATAAATTAAAAATAAAGATTAATAATTATAAATAATAAATAATTATATACGATTTTTTACAATTTATACATATATAACGGTAACATTATTAAAATTAAAAATAAAAATCAATTTTTATGAATTGACTAATAAATAACATATGATGTATTCGAATAAGGAATAGAAGTCATCAGGATGAAGGCACTTGTAATTTTGAACGATGAAATTTCTATTCTAAGAAAGTAAATAGCCAACTATTCACTTTATAGTAAGTTTTACTTTATAGTGAGTTATAGAGTAAAATTAATGCATCATCACAAAATAATGCACCGTTAAAACATAAAACATTATAGTAAGTGTAAATGTAATCTTACTGCATGATGTAAATGATTGTTCGCTGTACAATGCATATGAGCGGACGTATTTGACTAATTCATTTTATATGATGCGATCGACCGCAAACTAAACATGTACGCTACATATAAATGACGATGTGCATTTATATAAATGTCGTCTTCTACAGATACACGCGTTCAAAAACAAAAATGATTCTTCAACGTATTTATGTCTAAAAATCCACAAGTTACAACTATAACGGGCTATTATATAAACCCTTAAATAGGACATTATATTCAAAGCAATTTATGATTAAAAACGCTAAAATTAGATGTGAATCATTAGTTAAGCGAATTAAAATATTTATCACTCAATCAAGCAATTTTTACCGAAAGAAGACCATTACAATAGAGAAATTACATGGGAACATTATGAATGTAATTAAAATTTTACAGTAAAGAAAATAACCAGTAAAAGCACTACATGAAATATGCATTTTTTGAAAAGAAAAATATTTGAAGAAATGTCTATTTCTTCAAACACATACCGATTTCAAATATGCAACCACATATTAGATCCGAAAATGGAAGACACTCAAAAATTAAAACGAAATTAGAATTTTACGGCTTCTCTAGTTGAAATAAAAATTAAATCACTTAAGTAAAGTCACGTGTTTTGTACTACAATAATAAAATTAAAACAATAATTAAAAGAATTTTAAAAACCCAGTATTTTTATATAAACCGATTAATGGATAATATACCATAAATTAGAATATCTTTATTTTATAAAAATCTAATTTGGAATGCAACCTTCATATACAAATATATCTTCTTTAGTTGTGTGAGGAATTTTTTATATATCAATCTCGGTTGTCGATTCAAATGCTATCTGGAAACTAAGAATCCTTATGAACCGATTAATAGATTATAAACCATGTGTTAAAATGAATATTATATTTCATCAGGCAATGTTTTCAGGTTTCAAACACTATTCCTCAATCCAGCATAGCAATATTTATATGGCTTCTATGGTTGTGTGAGGGATTTTTTTTATTTTTTATACAGCAATACTTAACACTTTACACTCATAATACTTAATACTTTACCTGGCAGATTCTTTAATCTGCCAGGTAAATAGAATGAAAAATTGCATACACGAGCGAGAATCATCATTTGGTCGGCTTCATCAATTATCCTCGTGTGAATTCTTTAATCCTAGATGCAGCACTGTACACTACAATCAGCGTAGGTGGACCCCATCAGCAGTGAGCCATCAGCAGGCTCACATCTAGGATTACAGAATTGTAGGTGGATGAGGTCCACCTACGCTGATTGTAGTGTACATTCTGAATCTAGGATTAAAGAATTCACACGAGGATAATTGATGAAGCCGACCAAATGATGATACTCGCTCGTGTATGTAATTGTTCATTCTATATCAGTTAATTTAATCTACGTTTTTGTACTTTGTATAAATTTAAAAATAAAAATCTACTTTAAAAATTATTTAAAAATTTATTTAGAAATTTTTATTACCTTTTGTTTAAAGGTAATGTGTTTTTTGCTATAAATTGGAACAATCAGGTATAGTTGAACGACAACAAAACATTATTTTGATATTTCTATAGTAACTACTAGCATCTTCAGAAATTAGAAATATGTTGTCTATGAATTGATTGATCGCTTTGTAATCTAATAATTTTACACTGAGATACTAAAAATATATATGTTTGTATATTCCTGGATATATTCCATTGTTTTGTTTTAATGAACAATGAATTTAAAAAATATTAAAAAATTTTAATAATTAATATTAATATTTAAATTAATATTCAAATTTCTTCTTAAATGATACTAATGGGACTAATATTTTAGTATGTAATTCACGCTCTATCAGTAAAAATTTGTATAAAAACTATCGATATGTCACAATGCTAAAAATTTGAGAATAAAATGATATTTTCAGCCAAAAAGATCAGCCAAAGAAATAATACACTTGGATAAATTTCTAAACCAAATTGAAAAGCATAATATCGAACAAAGACAAAAATCAAAGTTTGGGGTTTTTTGTTGATTTGTTAATACAAATGCAATTACGTGTAGCCAATCCGACCCAAACTGTAGCTTATTCAAATGATTCCGACTTGCACCAGTATCTATCATACGTCTACCACATTGAGTGAATATTCTGTCCAAACCTTGACGTTTCTTTGATAATTGATCACACTTGATCACACATGTAATAATATAAAATATTGAAATATATTATTAATATTTTTAATGATAAACAGGTTTCATATTTTCATATTTTCATATGTAAGTAAATACACAAATTACAATCTAAAGTAAATACAAGATCCTCGAGAAGATAACGAATTTATATACTTCGTCGAATTTAACATAAGTCTTGGTTATTATAATTCTTACAAGACGAACGCCTTCGATTACTTACTAAAAGAACTACTTACAAATCTTAAACACACAATCGACTTTCCAGCAGTCATCCCGAGATACAAGGGCTCTGACTAGTGCGCATATCATATTTGTGATTTTTCTTCACAAATGGTAAAAAAAGGTCAAAATAAAAACGATACTTATAGGAATGGGCGGACTAAGGCTGATAGCAAACATGATGCATCACATATCACTGGTAGCGAAGAGGAATACGGTAGTCTGCAGGTGGCTTGTGATGTTCCCGGCTGCAGTGTTTGGACGACAGTTTCTCTGTTAACTTCGTTGCGTAACAGCTACACTATCAAGAAATATATATGTGGATTTTGCTGTGCGTCTAGGTTCATGCAAATGGGATGCGTTAGTGGACAGGCAAATATATCACATGTTGGTGTTCACGGTGATGAACACACTATGGAAGTATGTGAATTTGATGTGGATGATTCCGTTCACGAATCGCAGCATTTCAAGGAAATAACTAACTTACCCGTTGAACTTGAATATGGTATCGCATCTTCAAATGTAACCTGTGATAGAACGGTAAGTCCTAGAAACAACGTTCGTATATTGCGAAAAACAAAATCGGCATTGGAAGAACGGTTGATTGAAAACAGCATCACGGCAAGCTCAGTGCGTGTACATGAGAATTCACTTAAGCTCAATGAACCTACTGATAATCTTTCACAGGACGAGTTACCCAGTTCTGTGTCTTCTAAGTTCAAAAGTTCTCACAGAGTGTATAAGAAAAATCGAAGCGCTTCAAGGGACAGGTGCATTCTTTTCGCCAATCTATCTGAATCAAATTCTTCTGTGTCACAGGAGCGAGTAAACGATGATGTTAGTGCGATAAGAGGAGTTCTGAATAAAATATTCCATGCTAACGATAAAGATATAGCTAAGGAGATTGTGGTTAGAAGTTTGTTCCGGCTGGGAAGGCGAACAAACAGTTCAAACATACCGCGATTGTTAAAGGTTGTGGTAGATTCGTCGACTCATGCAAATTATATATTTAGTCGGGCTCATCGTCTCGAAAAAAACTCAATACGTATTTTGAGAGATCTATCTTTTGACGATCGTTCAAAACTGAAAAATGCGAGGAACGAGCTTCACAAGCGTTTACTATTAGGCGAGAAAGATCTATGCATTAGAAATTTTCGAGTTGTTCGTCGAAAGCCATTTGTCCGTTGGAAACCATTAGAACTGTAGATAGATCGGTATCCTCTAGCATGTGTGGATCTTTGATTACCGTACTAGCAACAGCTAGTCCATGTCGAGATGTTTCGTCTTCCATGAAAATTGCATTTACAAATGCACGTAGCGCAGTTAATAAGTTGGATGAGATTAGGTATTGGATACGTTGTCATGATGTCAATGTCTTTGGAGTTTGTGAAAGTTGGTTTCATCCTGACATATCTGATGATATGGTTCACATACCTGAATTCGCTCTTTATAGATCTGATCGAGCCCATGGACGCGGTGGTGGAGTTGCCTTCTATGTGCATGTGAGTTTGATTGTTAGTTCAGCCGTAAAATTCATTGATGATTCATGCTCTGCCGAGGCTCTACAGTTGAGTATTACGCAATCTGGGAGTGCTATTATTACTTTATGTATAGTATATCGTGCTCCGGGCGCAATATCGTTCGCTCTTATTGATTTCCTTAAGAATATACCCAAGTGCCATAAATTTTTTATCTTTGGTGATTTTAACATGCATTCATACAATTCCGCCCTCTCCAGTATTGCAACTTATGATAAATATACTATGTCGTTATGTAATTTATTGTATGATGAAATGTTGCTTATTCAACATGTTCATTTTGATACTCGTTTCTCCGCAGAATCATCCTCGAAGATTGACCTGCTGTTTACTAGACTTGAATATGATATTTCTTCAATTGACAAAGAACCTCCAATTAGTTCAAGCGATCATGTGGTGGTCAAGTTTCTGATTCCTACTAATTCGACCGGATCAGACAGTGTAGAGATTGTTGAGAAGCGAGTACGGAAAGTTATCCCAGATAATGAGATAATTGAATATGCTAAAAGGATTTCTTTTGTAAGTAATGATGGTGATGTGGAGAGCATGTGGCAGTCTATCAAAAGTGGGGTAATTCAAGTCCTAGACGAATTTGCTCCCATGCGTGTATTTTCCAAGCGTAAGAGGTCTGATAAACCTCCGTGGTTTGATAGCGAACTAAAGCGTTGTATAAGGTTGAGAAATAAGGCGTGGAGTCTCTGTAGTAAGAGTGATGCTTTATATAGTGAGTACAAACTAATACGCAATAAATGCAATCGCTTAAAATCAAAAAAGAGATACTTGTACGAGAATGATGTTGCTATGTCTTTAGGACACACACCCAAGCGATTTTGGAATTATGTTTGTCGATCAAGAGTATCTAATTCTAGTGTCCGACGCATTCATATCGGAAACGAATTAGTTGAAGACCCTATGAAAATTTCTGAGGCGTTCGCTGATGTGTTTGCACTATCGTTAAATAGGGATGATGCTTATAAAGTCAATATTTGTAATGGTTCATCAATCTGTCAGAGTCCATATATAATTATCACGATGGAGGAAGTTGAGATAGAGCTATCAAGGTTAGCTAAATGCGTGTCAGCTGGTCCTGACGATATCCCCACTTATATCCTTAAGCTCTTGAAATGTATCCTGTCATATCCGCTTTCCAAATTATTCAACGTTTCTCTCAATACGTCGATAATTCCAAATGATTGGAAATCGGCGATTGTGGTACCACTTCCGAAAACGAAAAATGCTTGCGATGTTAGTGATTTTAGGCCCATAAGTTTAACATCTACTGTAAGTAAGGTACTTGAGAGAATTGTTCACAAAAGATTAATAAATGTATTGGGTTCAATAAACTATTTGAGCGACTCTCAACACGGTTTTCGGCATGGCCGCTCATGTCTAACGAATACTTTATGTGCTCGTGAACAATGGGCTGACGCAATTTCATGTGGATTGGTTGTCGATGTCGTCTATTTGGATTTCTCCAAGGCATTTGATCGCGTTCCACATGCTGAATTAATAAGTATTCTCGAATCTATTGGTGTAGATTACTATCTGACTCGTTGGATTGAGAACTTCTTGAATGGTCGACAATTTTGTGTAAGAGTAGGTAATGCTTTTTCATCTAAACGCAGTGTTATACGTGGTGTACCTCAAGGAACGGTTCTCGGGCCATTATTATTTTGCATTTTTATCAACGAGTTGTTGAGATCGCTTAATGTACCACACTTAGCCTATGCTGACGATTTGAAGTTATGGAATGTGATCTCGACTGAACGAGACTGTTTGTCATTGCAGCGTGACCTGGATTTAGTGTATGAATGGAGTCTTACTACAGGAGTATCATTAAACCTGGAAAAGTGTAAGAATATGAGATTGGGTCGTGGACGCAAAGGATGTCATACCTACTTCATTGGTGTAAAAGAACTTGAGATAGTTTCGACTCATCGTGATCTTGGTATTTTGATCGATTCATCTTTAAAGACACGACATCATTACAACATTCAATTAGGCAAAGCTAGAAAAATGATGCACACTATCAAAAATTGCTTTCTGAAAATAAATCCATCGTCGTTCAGGGTGCTGTTTAACTCGTTATTGAGACCAATACTTGAGTATTGCTCTCCATCTTGCTTCCCATGTACACGGACTGAACTGAATGCTGTCGATGGAGTTCTTCGCCGTATTACCCGTTTATGTCCAGACTGTAAGTATTTACCTTATCGTGAGAGACTTAAAGTGATTGGCATATTTGACATGAAGGTGAGGTTAATGTTTATCGACTTGGTTGCAACGTGGAAATTATTGCACAAATTTGATGGATATCCTCGAAATATTATGGCGTGTCGTAATAATAGATCCAGGCGACATCATTCGATGACAATTTTTAAACAGCATACTGGGAAACTATCGCCTGTCACAAGATTGTCAAGACGTGTAGTTAACGTGTGGAATAGTCTTCCTGAATACGTTGTTGCCTCCACAACGCTGACTTTATTTAAGAAGCGATTGCGAATATGTCTGGAACAGATCGATAATATGGAGAAGCTATCGTATCCCTGATTTTCTTAACTCTATCAATTCTACATTTTTTTAATTTTTTATTTTATTTTTTCGTGAGCAGACTGAACAGCCATATAGGCTTTGTCTTGTATGTTATAATAACAATAATAATAATAATAATAACAGTAATATGTTTATTAGAAATATATCCATCCTGATCTGTACTTTAAATTTTTAAATATCCAAGAACAATCAGGTATAATTGAACGACAACAAAAAATTATGTTAATATTTCTCTAGAAACTACTAGCATCTTCAGAAATTAATTCAGCAAATTTGAATACGGAATTTTTAGATATGCCATCGCAGACCTTTTCGGTAGAACCCCATTTGCCTTACGGTGAATCCAGATCATAGGAATGTTAGTTGATTTGAAATGAGTATGTCAATTGGGTGAATTGATAAATGAGAGTGACCTCTCATTCAAATTTGGTTATTCTAACCTGCGTAGCTTACTTTGCAATTTAGACGAGTTTCGATGCTATAGAGTCATCAAATTATAATATTTTTGCAATTTCTGAAATTTGGCTCCATGATAGTATCATTAAAAGCCAAGTGAGCGTAGATAGTTATTGTTTCGTTCATGTAAACAGAGCGCCTCATCTTATAGGTGGGGGAGTTGCTTTACACATTAAATCTAATAATAAAGGTTTTCTTAAAAAATAAATAATACAAAGGGTTCATCGTCAGAAACAGAGAAACAGAAAAGCTACAAAAACAAGAAGAAAACGAATCGATAAATTGACACTGTTTAATTTTCTTACATGACTCACGGCCTCAGGTACAGTAAAATCTGAGCCCTTCAGCCGAGCCAACACGCCGCTCTTCAACTGAACCACCCAGGGTCTTTTACCCCCTCCCCCGACGAGTCCAATCGAGGCGGACTATGCTGGGTAATCGAGAGACGAAGAGCTTGAGAAACCTTAGCCTTTGCTCTTGGGGGGACGTCCTCTAGAGAAGAAGACTAATCCCGAGATAGCCCAAATGCCCCAGAGGCGCACATGAGTTTTCCCTTTCAATGACAGATGCTGAGCCCGTTTCAGGGCACACCTAGCTTTCTTCAGGATACGTTTGAGTCTATCCAGGTTAGCTTTCGCCGACCAGTTCACCGTAACGATGAACCCCAGGTATTTTACTCGACTTGTGAAGGTGGGAAGTGGTTCAGAGTCAAATATATAAGAGAGCGCAGAGAGTGCTAATCTCTTAAGTTTTAGCTTTGTTGCAGAGGCGCCATGGAAAACTACCACCTGCGATTTGGCGGAGTTTAAAATAAGATTGGATCGGGTTAACTGGTCTTTTAATCGCAAAAAGAAACGGCTGATGTGCGAGACTACGTCTTTGCACATGCGTCCAGAGAACAGGGCTGTGGTATCATCAGCGTATACCACTAGACGTTGTTTACGTATAAATATTTTAGAGTTCAATGGAAGCAACAAGAAACAAGATAGGAGAAAAAGGTGATCCTTGGGGCACACACGTAATAGAGTAGAACTGAGGCGCATCAGGGTAATCTTCAAAATAGAATCGCTCGGTATACAGCAATATCTCCACCATGTTAACAATTCTCGCAGGCAACTCGAGGGACCTGAGAGAAGAGATAACAAAGGGAATTGAGATGCGGTCAAATACAGCAGAAAAATCAAGGAAAACAGCCACAGCAAGTTGATGACTATTCTCCTGACAGAACTGATGCACTTCACCAACAGCTGAATAGACCGAGCGACCTTTTACGAACCCATGGAAACTTGGTGGGATTGAATTTCGCCTACTTAAATGATTGCACATTGTACGCGCAAGCGCTTTTGCGTAGATCGATACAAGGGAATTTTGAATTGATATGAACCGCAGGTCTTTAGGACATTAGACAAGATTTTTCTTAGGTAGAAATATACGTCTACTAATGTTGATGCCGGCCACATCAGAATGGGCGGCTAATAGCATTGTTACGGCCACTTCTCTTCTTTGATCGGCTGTCAAAAGCTGACAAACACGAGAAGAGAGTGGAGCGACGGATTTGGAAGTGCCCGTAAGAGGCCCCCAAGAGTTAAGGATATCTGTGACAGATAAATCCCTACTTCTGAAGTCTCCCCAAGGAGGGATTGGCTGAGGTGATTGAGTGACTCGATAATTATGTAGGGATAGTGATTCCTCAAAACATTGTTAAGACCTATATTACCAATCCAACACAATACCCTATCCTTTCAACAAACGAACTTCTCCTTCTTGAATATCTTCCAGAAGGAGTACTGGGTTGGATTATGGGAAGCAATACTTGCCCTATCCTTACCCAGTTGGAACCTATATCTAGTGCTCCAATATTCTTTCGAGAGCACTTGCCTGGCAGAAGCAGAGAGATTGGGAAGACGAAGCATATAGGCTAAGGTCTTGAGTTTCGTCGGGGCGGGACTGTAAATACGGCCTTTATAGGTTGTCAAAAACATAGTGGTGGCTTGCAAAGGGAGGTAGGAATTAAATTCAGTTAGACTATCATTACCAATTCAGGGGAAGCATTGGATAGCTGCCTAAAAGAAAACCACTCTGATAGGATCAAAGTTGAATTTCCTTCTAAGCAGCGTATCCTCCTCTATCCGCCAGCGAATCAAGTCATGAGAGGTGGACAGATGTTGTCGCGACTGCTCCGTACAGTGGGGCTTCAAAAACCACCTATTGTGGAGCAGTAATAAGTCGAGGAGAGAATTCGTTGATGTGCAATGAAAGGTTGGGGATGGTGGTTTATGATAGAGATAACCGTTCTGGCTCTGCGGAGTGCTGTAATAATCCAACGACAAGTTCTGTCGTTGAAATCACCAAGTGCCATGTCATAGCTGCTATCAATAATCCTATCCAGGAGGTCACGGTTCTTGTGAATATCCCATGGACGGATGTATACATTGACTAGACTGAGGCGTTTATCGTTCTTACAGAGTGAAACTACTAAACAAGAAAAGGGTGGACAAGAATAGTTGAGTAGAAGAGACGATCTTAAGGAGCATTTAACTAAGGTCAAGAGTCCTTGAGATGAAGAGGAGTGAGGCGGGGTTATGTACGGAGTATAGTGGGAACAAATGTGCTTAGGGATGAATCGAGTAATGTCCTGGGGGAGACAGATAGACCGCGTCTCCTGAAGGACTATAACATCTGCATCTCTACCAAAGAGAAGTCTAAGGGCAGAAGCTCCTTCCGAATTCCACTGAAGAATATTCAGTGAAAAAGGCTCACGAGTACTCTGCATTGTGTTTGGTCAGCTGAGTGGGATTGCCTCATCCCTAGACAGAGCTAGGGGCGGAAAGGTTGCCCTTCCCGCCACAAATTCTGTCCATGCGAGCACTTGCCCATGGGCATTGTCTTCATTTACCTGTCAAGCCGACTCGTCTTTCTTCTTCAAGAGCTTCTCGTTCTTAATGGGGAGGGAACGACCTGAGCCGAGGCCCCCTCTTTTTCGAGCTAGGTAAAGCACGCTGAGTGGAAAGTCCCGGACTTGAATAAAGTACAGAGACCAAAGCGGATACCATATTTTCCACATTTTTGATGGCAGAATGTATCTTAACGCACATAACACTCAGGATGTCATTGTCTGTCATCCTTGAGGCCGCGCCGCAATAATTTGATTCAGGTTTCTTGACTACAGCAGACCTTAAGAAGTTGTTCCGGTAATCCTTAAAGAGAGAATATTTACGAGGCCATGCAGGATGGCTCCCACCACAATTTGAGCACAGGGCGGGTGAAACGCAAAAAAAGGTTACGAAGGAAATTTTTATTTCCGATTCATGAAATTTGACCGAATCGAACAGGATTCGGTTGTTGGCACACTTAGCAATAAATGGTCTTAACAAACATTGAATAAACTGTGCCTTTCCAGAGGTTGTGACATCGAGATTACAATAAGGGTTTTAAGTTTAGGGATTGGGGCGTACTTCCACTCCCGGCAAATTAACAGCAGAAAAATTACTTACTTGATTTTCAGGAATTGTAGAAATCAACGTTTAACCTTTCAAAATGTCCATTTTGCTTGAATTGTTTCCTTTTGGAGCTCCGCAACTGTTTAAATTTTCACCAAATATTTTTTTCACATTAAATCTAACATCACTGTGAATGGTGTGTCGAAATACTTTAATAAATGAACTATAAAATTTTTCATGAGCGAATTGTGTGTTATCGGAGGATCAAAAGATTCTACAATTGTAGCAGAAATCGGAGAATACCGTATAAACACAAACAAAATGCAGGTAACTTCGTCTACAATATCAAACGAGGTAAGTGGTTTGTTACCATCTACTGTAAAAGAGGTAATTGGGGAACTTCCCCAATACCCAAATTAAAAAATCTGGCGGTTATTAAGCTATCAGCGCCGATAGAGCGCCATAAGCTATTCAACATATTCCTGCTGAAGTTTACTGAAAAATATAATAATAGAGTCCTATTCAACTCAGTACGCAACTTTGAAGCTGAAATCAGGATCTCCTTCGTGTCCTGGTACCTTGAAAAGGAGTATGAAACTTTTTTCCACAACGAATTAATGGATGTTGGGACGATACAATTTAAACCTATTCAAGCTTCCATCAAAATTTCAAATTTTTCTCCCTTCCTGGATGAGAAGGATATTAAGTCTTTAAAGAGACTATTTAGATTAACAAACTTCTGGTACGTGATTGGGAAGAACGGATTTCCTCTCCCGATAGCTTTTACGTCCTCTTCCATTTATAATGCTGAGATCCTAACAAAAGCCGCATGTAACCCATTTTGGGACATGACCTAATGATTAAACTTATAAGCACCGACGAGCTAACTTACCCGCACTGCAATGCTTGCCACGAATGGAGCCACTGGGGATCCGAATGTGTTAAGGAGAAGTATTGAGGGGTATGCGGCCTAACGAATTGCCCGCAAGTTGCGGGAAGTGCTCCTCCCAGCCCAAGTGTTCAAATTGTGGAAGAGCCCACCCGGCGTGGTCTATGAAGTGTGCTAACATCAAACTGTATTGTTCCCGCCACTGCTCTTCCCACCACAATAAAAAAGATGACCCCGTGACTTTTGGCGCAATTGTGGGTAGAATGACTGACAACGACATCATCAGGTTAATCGACTCCACAAGACAAGCAATCTTCAAGCATTGAAGTACTTGATCCAGAAATACCTTGCCTTATTTTATACCGCTCCAGTAATCTCCGACCCTCCAGTCCTGAATGAATCAGAGAAAAGAGTAGCATCCTCACATAGAGTTCCTCCTGTGAAGACCGGGAAAATGTTAAAATCTATGGCCGAAGATGATGTCGTTACACTTATGATAAATAAAGATAATGCCCGTGGGCAAGTGTCTTCCCTAGTAGGGGCTTGTGGTGGAAACGGCGACCATTCGGCCCCTAGCTCCATCTAGGTCAAGGCAATCCCACCCAGCTAATCTAATGCAATGCAGAGTACTCATAAGCCTTTTTCACTGAATATCCTTTAGTGGAATTCGGGAGATGCTTCTGCACTTAGACTTCTATCCGGTAGAGATGCAGATATCGTAGTCCTTCAGGAGACGCGGTCTATCCGTCTCCTCCCAGGACATTACTCGATTTATCCCAAAACATATCTGTTCCCACTACACACCGTACATGACCTCACCTCACTCCACTTCATCTCAAGGTCTCTTGACCTTAGTTAAGTGCTACTTAAGGTCCTCCCTCCTATTAAACTACATTGATACGGTCAGAGTGGCCTTCTTTCAAGCGGCTATCCAACTCCTTCCTAAAATAAGAAATGAGAGTCTGACCGAATCTAATAACTACCTATTTTCGCAAGCTACCGCGATTTTATCGACTACCTATATAGGTCGTATATACAATCCCACTCCGACGAAACTCAAGGTCCTAGCGAAATTGCTTAACCTCCCTAATCTCTCTATTTCCACCAGACAGGCTCTCTCGAATGAATACTGGAGCACTAGATTTAGGTTCCAGCTGAGTAGGGATAGGACGAGTATTGCTCGTCTTAATCCTTCTCAGTCTTCCTTTTGGAAGATTTTTAAGGAGAAGTTTGTTTGCTGGAAGGATAGAGCATTGGGTTTGATAGAGAATGTAGGCCTTGATAAAGTTTTGGAGGAGTCACTAGCCCTACACAACTATGGAGCCACTCAATCACCTCAACCAATCCCGCCTTGGTGTAACTTCAGGAGTAGGGATCTATCTGTTACGGATATCTTTAACTCCTGGGGTCCACTCCCGGGCACATCCAAATGCGTCGCTCCACTTTCTTCTCGAGTCTGTAAGCTTTTGACAGCTGATCAGAGAAGAGAGGTGGCCGTCACAATGCTTTTAGCTTCCCCATCCGATGTAGAAGGCATCAATATTAGTACGCATGTTTTTATTCCTAAGAAAAATTCTGCTCATGTCCTAAAGATCTGCGACCCATTTCGATTCAAAATGCCCTCGTGCCGATTTACGAAAAAGCGCTTGCGCGTAAAATCCGCGACCATTTAAGTAGGCGTAATTTGATCCCTCCAGGTTTTCATGGGTTCGTCAAAGGTCGCTCGGTCCATTCAGCAGTTGGTGAGGTTGAGCAGTTTTGTCGGGATAATAGCCATCGTCTGGTTGTGGCTGTTTTCCTTGACTATTCTGCTGTATTTGACCGCATCTACTATCCTTTTGTGATCTCTTCTCTCAGGTCCCTTGGGTTGCCTGCGAGAATTGTGAACAGAGTGGAGATCCTGCTGTATACCAAGCGATTTTACTATGAAGACGACCCTGCTCCATTAACCTATTCAAAATATTTCAACGCGAACAACGTCTTGTGGTGTACGCTGATGACACCACAGCCCTGTTCACTGGACACAGGTGTAAAGACGTAGTCTCTGACATCAGCCGTTTCTTTTTAAGATTAAAAGACCAGTTACACATATCCAATCTTATTTTAAACTCCGCCAAATCGCAGGCGGTAGTTTTCCATGGCGCCTCTGCAACAAAGCTAAAACTTAAGAGATTAGCACTCTCTGCGCTCTCCTATATATTTGACTCTGAATCACTTCCCACCTTCATAAGTCGAGTAAAATACCTGGGGTTCATCGTTACGGTGAACTGGTCGGCGAAAGCTAACCTGAATAGACTCAAACTTACCCTGAAGAAGGCTAGGTGGGCCCTGAAACGGGCTCAGCATCTGTCATTAAAAGGGAAAACTCATGTGCGCCTCTGGGGCACTTAAGCTATCTCGGGATTAGTTTTCTTTTCAAGAGGACGTCCCCCAGAGCAAAGACTAAGGTTTCTTAAGCTCCTCGTCTCTCGATTATCCAGCATAGTCCGCGCCGATTGGATTCTTCGGGGGGGATGATCCCGGGTGGTACAGTCGGAAGGTGGCGTGTTGGATCGGTTGGGGGCTCGGATCCACTGGACCTGAGGCAATAGAAGAATGGACAGAAGACTATCAAATCTGAACATCCTTGACTATTTTGAATCTAATCTGACTATTTTTTTTGTCTTGACGATTTTCTTATTTATTTATCGGTTGTATTATTTATTTAACAAAGTCTTTATTTATTTACTTTAATAGATGTGAAACTTATGAGCTTTTATTTGCGAGTATGTCAATAGCACATAAACTGTTCACTCTTGGTGTTTTATATAGAGCACCTCAAGCTGACTGTTTGGATGATGAATTTCGTGTTTTAGTTAGACGTGCATTCAATGGTACTAATTCGTGCATTTTGGTGGGTGACTTTGACATTCGCGGGACTAGTGTTTGCATTGGTTCGACTCCGCAATTCTGATGTGCAGCGGATGGGAAGCTTTGGAAATTTATTGATGAGGAGTTTCTACTTATTCAGCATTTTCCCTCGAGGTTTCCTTCCACACATTCTTCAGTTTTTGATCTTATCTTCTCACGGATGATTAACGACATCTACAACCTGTGCTGTAGTGATCAATACAGTGATCACTATAATACAGTGATCACTGCATTATAAAGTTTAGTATTAATATACCTGGTGGTCGAATAGGCGAGAATACTGAGCCTGTATTATCAAAGCACATGAAACACAATGTGAAAGAATCTCATCTTGTAGAACATGCATCATCTGTAACGTTTCACAATTCTAGTTTTGATGTTAATGAACACTGTAAGTCAATTCGAGAATATCTAATAATGATATTAGATCAATATTCACGGACGATTAACGACATCTATAATTTGGCTATGAAGCTCTAATCGGTGTGTTTGCATTGGTTCGACTCCGCAATTCTGATGTGCAGCGGATGGGAAGCTTTGGAAATTTATTGATGAGGAGTTTCTACTTATTCCGCATTTTCCCTCGAGGTTTCCTTCCACACATTCTTCAGTTTTTGATCTTATCTTCTCACGGATGATTAACGACATCTACAACCTGTGCTGTAGTGATCAATACAGTGATCACTATAATACAGTGATCACTGTATTATAAGGTTTAGTATTAATATACCTGGTGGTCGAATAGGCGAGAATACTGAGCCTGTATTATCAAAGCACATGAAACACAATGTGAAAGAATCTCATCTTGTAGAACATGCATCATCTGTAACGTTTCACAATTCTAGTTTTGATGTTAATGAACACTGTAAGTCAATTCGAGAATATCTAATAATGATATTAGATCAATATTCACGGACGATTAACGACATCTATAATTTGGCTATGAAGCTCTAATCGGTGACAGTGATCACTGCGTTATAAGGTTTAGTATTAATATAAGAGGTGATCAAATTGATGAGAATACTGCGCATGTATTATCAAAGCGCACGTGACACCGTGTGAACGAATCTCATCTTGTAGAATATGCATCATCTGTGATGCATCTGTGATGCACATATTGTATATCTGTGCATCTGTGATGTTAATGAACACTGGAAGTTAATTCGAGAATGTCTAATAATGATATTCGATCACTTTGCTAAATAGAAACAAATATAAATTAATTCAAAAAATGCTCGTATGAAACGTCCATAGTTTGACAGTAGTCTTTAAGAAGCTCTTAAGAGATGCAACGATTTGTTCATAAAATGTCGACGACACAAAGGTAATCTGATCACTTAATTCAAACTTGCTCGAAATGCGTATAAACCGCTTCGAGTGCTGAAACGTATGGAGTATGAGGGCCAAATTATGTAATCTTTAAGTAGTTCTCCCAAACGTTTTTGGTCATATGTTCGTCAAGATGCACGTTCTTATTTTGAAAGCACTAGGTTATCTTCGCATGGGAAGTTGATTGATTATCATCAGATATTGCTAATGAATTTGCTTATGCATTGGAGCTATGTAATGCTAATTCTAGTGTAGCTGATACCTTTCGAAGCATCAGCTTCCCTGAGTGTTAAAGTGCTCCTATTATAATCAATGAAAAGGACGTGATCCGCAGATTATCACAATTGTCGTATTCATCTTCTTCATGCCCCGATGGCATTCATCCGTATCGACTCAAATTATTAAGTCAACATTTGTCTCCTTCAGTCACTAGCTTGTTCCAGGCATCCTTGGATAGCATGCAAATACCTTCTGAATGGAAGTGTGCAGTAGTTGTGCCGTTGTTCAAAAAAGGTGGCCGCCGTTTAATTGACAATTATCGAGCTATAAGCCTTACGAATCATCTGGTCAAGATATTCGAAAGAATTATTTACGATCACATAGTCGAGCACATGAGACACATGTGAACATAGCTTTATGCAACATGTTTCAGGAAAGAACGTTCTTGTCTTACGAACTTGTTGTTTGCCTGTGAAGCATGTATAGATCCAGTTCAGGGGAAGGCAGTGGATGTTGTTATGTTCAATTTTAGTCGTGCGTTCGACTGTGTTACCCAAATTCATATCATTTAGATAGTGGTCTAATATGGCATTAATAACCTAGTTGTAGGATAGATTAATTATTTCCTTTCTAATAGAGCTTTCCGCGTATGAAGTGGTAGTATATTATCCTCGCCACGTTTATTTACGTCAGGAGTTCCTCAGAATACTGTGCTAGGACCTTTATTGTTTAATATGTTCATGAACAGTCTACTGACTCAACTGAACTGTTCTTGTTTAGCTTTTGCTGACGATATAAAATATGGTGTGAGGTATAATCTGAACAATACCATATCCGCTTACAGCGTGATATGGATAGGGTTCGTAGGTGGAGTGTTAACACCGGCCTAATATTAAACATTTCGAAGTGTTCACACATACGGCTCGGTAGAACCTATATTTCTTCCTTGTACAGTGTCGGGTTCTGTGGAATTATTTCGATTAATCAAGTTGTGATCTAGGCATACTTTTGAAATCCACACTGAAAACTAGAATGAACAATGACAGACGCTGCAGTTCCGCTAGAAAGATGCTTTATCTGATTAAAAACCGTTTTTTGTCAGTATCTCCACTCTGCTTTGTTCGTCTATACAACGCGCTAGTTCGTCCTCATATCAAATATGCCATCTAAGCGTCGCTCCATTCCACGACTGGCAAAATGAGAAACCTAGAGAAAATTCTAAGGCATGGCAGCAAACTCGTTCGAGGAGGTGAAAGGATTAGTTATAATGATCGATTAACTTCGATGGGTATGATGTCAGTGCAAACCAGACTACTCGTTCTGGATTTGCTCGCGGTGTGGCATATAGTTAAGGGGATGAATGGATATCCAAGCGACTATGTTATAATGAATGTCCAACAAAGTCATATGGGCCATTTACATGTTGCGCATAAGGCAAATTGGAAAGTTCATAATGATATTGCCAATGTCATGCAGACCGTTAAAGTTGTGGAACTCTTTACCACATGACAAAGTAGCTGCATCATCACTAAGACAATTTAAGAATTTGTTCAACAGTTGGATAATATATGCGGATCAAGACAACATTAGAATACTTTATCCTTCGATTGCTCGTTACTGATATTTTGCTTTTGTTTGTAATGTATTGTGTTGTACAATGAGCGGGCATAGCGGCTATTTCGGCCAAAGTTCTGTATACAATAATAAACCAGCATTGTTTAAAAGGAATTGAGGAGACTAATAATACATCGTAATGAGTGTTCGCCTGTCGCAATCAGTGTTCACTGCGTTATAAGGTTTAGTATTAATACACCAGGTGATCGAATAGGCGAGAATACTGAGCATGTATTATCAAAGCGCATGTGACACAGTGTGAACGAATATCATCTTGTAGAGTATGCACCATCTGTAACGTTTCACAATTCTAGTTTTGATGTTAATGAACGTTGGCAGTCAATTCAAGAATGCCCATTAATGATATTAGATCACTTCGCTCCGAGGAAACAAATATTAACGTCTAAGCGAACTAAACCCGCATGGTCTAACGATGAATTGAAGACTAATAAATTATTCTAATGCATTATCCAGACAATATCTATCATTTAGATCCTTCAATTCGATCGGAATACAGTGAATGTCGCAATCAGTGCATCATAAATAAATTTCGTAAGCGCATAATTTACGAACGTAAAATAATTAATTCGATTTATTCAACCCAAAAGTATTTTGTTTATATACTTGCAGAAATAAGTATGTAGTCCTCATACATCGTCTTTACAGTGTGAACAGCTTGTTGATTCGCAGGCAGATATTTCGGAAATATTCACAGATTCGTTTATTCGAATTTAAAGAACTACACTAACAATTATAGTGACAATATTACAAAAGAAAGCACGTTCCTGTTAATGCGTTTTGTAGTTTCGTAATCTTCTGTCTATGCAGAGCTAGCTTGATTATCGATAGATTCATCTCCTGGTCCTGATGACATACACCCCTATCTGCTTCGAGATTTACTTTGTGCTAGAGAGGTATGGTTAATGATGTATCTAATGGAATATCAGTTGATTGTCTTTATTGACTTCAGTAGAGCACTCGATCGTATAAGTAATGAAAATCTCATCGAAGTGCTTGTAGACTGTAATATAGATCCGATACTCGCTAATTGACTTTATACATTTCTAACGCAGCGTTTTTTATCGTGTTCGTTTAAGATCTGTTTATTACTTCATTCAGTTGGGTCAAGTGTACCTTAAGCTACTATTTTAGGCATATTACCTTTAATCTAGACCTATTGATTTTCAAATCCAGTTGAATCCAGTTGATTAATCAACTGGATTTTCAAATCCAGTTGAAATGTATTTCAACTGGATTTAAATATTATTTACGAATAAAGTGTTCAAACAGGACTCACACTAAATGTATGTAAGTGCGTATATTTGCGTTTTGGTCGAAGGAAAATACCGGCTAGTTACACATTTAGGCCTTAGTATCGTAGTACAGGGACCCACACATGTGACCTTGGCAAAATTGTTCAGTTATATCTCAAGACTCGCATGAATACGAACATAATGTGTTCGAATGGACGGCGTGTTCTTTATTTATTAAAAAATTGTTCCAAATCCCTGACTGACGAATATTTAAAGATTCTTTACAACACATTATAACGAGTATAGCAACACCTTACATCGAGTATAGCAAGCATCCAATCAACGTTTCCATGTATTAAAGAATGGATAAATTCACTCGATAATCAAATCAGCTAACTGAGTCTACGTATTTAAAAAAATTATAAAATAAACAAAACATAATAATGCCAAATCAAAATTTAATAATTAAATAATAAAATTAATAATTGTTATAAGATTTTTTATAATTTAAATCAAGTTAAAAAATAAAAAATAAAAATAAAAATAAACGTCATTTTTATGAATTGACTAATAAATAACAGACGTTGTATCAGAATAAGAATTAGAGGTAATATAATCTCCTACAAGTTACATTTTATAATTTTATATTAGATTTCATATAACTTATATCAAGTTAAAATAAAAAATTGAAATTTAAAATAAAAGTCATTTTTATGAATTGACTAATAAATAACCAAAATTGTATCAGAATAAGGATTAGAGGTCATCAGGAGGAACTGCTTCATCAGGAGGAACTGCTTCATCAGGAGGAACTGCTATGCTATCAGGTTTCGGCCACTAACTCCTCCACCCAACATAGCAGCGGGGCCAAATATATGCTAATGATGTATTTCCTCTGATAAAACTATCTAGTATATTATTCTAATACAAAGTATATTATTTATTATCCATCCATAAAAATTTGCCACTTAAGAGTTTAAATTTATTCTTTATATTATTGTGTTGATTTATATATTTTACTATTTTCTGCTTGATGTTATTTTTATAGTAACCTAGTTTAAAATATGTATCTATTAAATTATTTAAATGATTTTGAAGAAAGCCAATATCATTACATATTGTTGCAATTCTTAAAATTTCATTATTTAATGTATTATATTTTATATTATATGGTATGCATGAATGCTCATGCAAAAATATGTTTCTTGTAAATTTAAATATGTCATCTTTACGATATAAATTAATAGTAGTTTTAGTTAATGTTAATTTAATGTTCATATCTAGATATACACATTCTTTATCATTAATATTGGTTTTGTTAAGAATAAGGCTTCCTGGATAAATTTGTTCACTAATTGAATAAAAATTGCTAGAATTAAATACACATATATCATCAATGTATCGAAACATATATTTCATATATTTATATTGTTTAGATTTAGTTTTTACACAGTTATGAACAAATTCATATTCTATAAAGCTTAAAAACAAGTCAGCTATAATTGGGCTACTATTACCACCCATTGGAACACCTTTTACTTGTCTAAATATAGATGCCCCTACTTTTAAATAATTTTGATTTATCAAAATTTTTAAGGATTTAGTATACTCAGACGAGGGTCTCGATGGTCATCAGGAGGAACTGCTGTTATCAGATTTCGGCATCTATTCTTCGACCCAACAAAGTGGCGGTGACAAATACATGCCATTGACGTATTTACCCTGATGGAACTTGATTATTCAGTGTACCTTATTCTAATACAAATCATATTTTTGACTATCCATAAAATGTTTTCACTTTAGAGTTGCATCATTGGTGATATGTACGATTTGTATTGCATAATAACCGCGACTATACTATAAATTTTATTCTACTATAAAATTGATATATGTGCTCTGATATTTCTTTAGGTAACAATATTGTACTTCGACTTATAATAATGTTACTTTAAAAATAAAATCTAACATATGTAAAATGAAGTTAATTCGTCGTCTTCAGCGGCTTCCGAAACATGTGGCGTTTCCGTGCTTTACTGCCGCGCAGATCCGCTGCATCAGCCAGCTCAAAGCGTGCTTGTTTCCCGTTGTTCGCGTTCGTTTTCCAATGGCAGCGAGGAGCGAATGTGCGCTCGATCCAATTGCGCCCCGAGTCTCGACGGCTATAGGCACGAAATGGAAAATGTTGGCATCCAAGTCTTTGTAGTTGAGGCTATTTCCGTCTTCTGCGTGGCGAGCAACATAGCCACCGTCAGACACAGCATTGGCTTAATGGTTGACCGCAAGAGTTTTCGGACATGTGAAGTCACATACCAGATTTCGGCTGCCTTTTCATGTCAGAAATGCAACGCCGTCTTGTTGTTTTTCGTCATCTCGCAGAAGACCGGTAGGCTTTATCCTTGACGGCAATCCAGAAGTTTGATGGTCTATACTCAAGAGCTGATTAATTGCTATGTGGCGTTAGTGGCGAGCTTTTGACCTGCGGCAATCCAGTGCATGCGAGCTGTCTTACCTGATTGTTTGACCGCAAGCGCATTTGAAATACTGACTGCAGTGTACGCTCAGCCTTAGTTGGACAGCGAGCGATAGCAATTACTCGTCGAACCTTGTATACACTGACGTGATAGGCACAGCTTCAAGGAATACGCTTGATCATTTTGAGGCAACGACCAACAGCCACGCCCCTTTGCACCCCTTGCCCTTCTTTTGCCACATTTTCTCCCCTTTAATCCTCTTTTGAATACTTTTTCTTCACTCTCTGCCTCCACAAGTATCAAACTTAATGATTCATGTTCCATCTTTGTTTGCCCCCTTTCTAGTAGGCATAGAGACGTATCCTATGCCCAATTTGCCCCCTTTATATCTGCAGTCATTTATTCCTTATATATTTCCATTTTCCCATATACTCCAATTTTTTTCTCTTTGGCAGTATCATTTTCCAACTTCGTCATCTTTTCTCATTTTTTTCTACAAAATAAAGAAACAGCAGAAGGTGAAAGAGGAGGCATGCCCATTATTTATTATTTTAATACTTAAATGTTCCTTGCAAGATTTTAGAGTATCAATATTTAAATGTGAACAAAATCCATCTAAAGAGATCTAGCAACTCATCATGATAGTCACATCTACATATTCAAGTTTTCTCTAATTTTCTTTAATAATAGAAAATTGTCTTCAATTTTCTTTAATAGTTGAACACAAGTTTAGTTAATACCAATATTTTAATGGCAAATATATTCTGGATATTTATAACCACCAAATAACAAATTATTTATAATAATTTAAAAATAAAATAAAAACTAGATTTGTTTTTACGTGGCAAATGCGTGCCGGCGCACGCTTACATGACCACGAAGAAAAGAAAACAAACAAAAGTCTAAATCATGTGTCGAGAATGTGGGAACGGAGGACGTATTTGAATGTGATAAAGGAAGGAGCGCGGCGGACGTCGAGATGGAGCTGATTCCATGCGAGGGGGCGGCGACGAAGAAAAAAGATTTATTTTTACGTGGCAAATGCGTGCCAGCGCACGCTTACATGACTACAACAAAACAAAAATGTAAATCATGTGTCGAGAAGGTGTGAACGGGGGAAGTGTTTGAATGTTATAAAGGAGGGAGCGCGGCGGACGTTGAAAGGGAGTTGATTGCATGCGAGTGGGGCGGCGACGAGGAAGGATCGGAGACCGTAGTTGTTGGCTTACGAGAAGGCGCAGTTTGATGCGGATGTGGATGGTGGGTCAGGAGAGTTGTGCAATATATGTGGATGTGTGGTCGAAGCGACAGAGACGAAAGAGCACTCGAATAGGGGTTGAAGATGCGTTGTAGGGGTAGGATTATAGATTTTGGAGAATTGGCGAGAAGGCTGAGGCAGTAATCGATTTTAGGGAAGAGAAGCGATATAAGAAGAGACATACAAGAACGGAAGTCGATAAGGGGGCGGATACGGCGGATGTCACGGAGAATTATGTTAGACGAGCGGACCTTGTCACGACGAAGGGTTTAAGGGAACGGTGATCATCAAAATTTAAGCCTAAGAAAGTGAGAGTGTATAGTATGGGGATGATTGATGAGGCAAAAGATACCGTGGGAGGATATATGTTTGGTTTACTGGGGATGATCCACATTATTTTGGACTTGTCGGGGTTTAGAACGAGATGGAGATTGGAGAGACGTTCGTAGATAGAAGAAATACAGTTGGAGGCAGAATTGCCGATATCGTGTATGCGATGTGCGAGTGCTTGAGCATAGATTAGAATGTCATTTATGTCATCTAGCTGAGGTGCATGAGCATAGAACAAGGATCGGAGACCATAGTTGTTGGAGTAATTGGGAACGTGGAGTAAGAGAGAATGACGGGAACGCATCGATAGAGAGGTGGGGCGAGTGTCGTCTATGAAAGAAAGGTTGATTAACTATGTGGATGGCGGACCAGGATAGTTGGGAAAGATATGTGAATGCGTGGTCAAAGCGACGGAGACGTAGAAGCATTCGAACGGCATATTTGATGATGCGTTTTAGGGGTAGGATGATGAATTTTATCGAATTGGCGAAAAGGCTTAGGCATTAATCGATATTAGGAAAGAAGCGATGACAGAAGATACATACAAGAACGGAAGTCGATAGGGTGGGGGCAGATGCGGCGTATGCCACGGATATTTAAGTTAGACGAGCGGACCTCGTCCAGAACGTAAGGTTTAAAGGAAAGGTGATCATCGAAATGGAAGCCTAAGAAACTGAGATTGTGGACTGGATAAAAAATATTATTAATTAAATATAATATTATTAAATATTATAATATATAATATTATATATTATATTTTTAAATATATAATAAATTTTATATTAACATAAAAAAATATCAAATAAAATTTTCCTTATGTCTTTGATCCAGCTCCAATAATTCTTTATCAACAATGGATCAGTATCAACTATTTAAAAACAAACAGAATTTTTTTATTTTTTTCAATTAAATTTAACTTTTAGTTGGTAATGTCAATGCTAGCAGTTATGTAGTAAGTGTTAAACAAAAATCGACGTTCATCGTTGAAACTCAGTTTGGTATATTCTAAGTACTGCATTTGCCTTTCATTGATTCAACTTCTAACCATTCTTTAAATTTAACGTAACCTAAACAATCGCTTACAAATGAAACGTTGCGAAAACAGTTTCTATCTTACCCGTATGTTTCATATATTCCGATAATTCTATCATTGTGTATGTGAATGAGTGGCCATCAGTCGTAGTCAATTTTAGATTTTTAAAATTATTGTACAAATAATTTTGACAAATCCTATTACATGCAACATATCCTGTATTTTTTCCATAATTCAGGTAAAGTATTACTCCAAATCCCCTGTGCCAAGTTTAATAGCGAACTCACAAGTATACGGATAATCAGCAGTTACTTACTTTAAAGTTTGATCGAACTTTGTTACCTTGATGTAGTAATAAGAATTATTAGCGTAATCTTCTAATTTACGACACAGCTAAAACGCGACAATTCAGGAATTGATGTCAGATTAGATGTAGAGCACTTACCGATTTCTGCAGGTCATATTTGTAGTCTTCGACAACATCCGTAGTATCAGTGAACGTGATTTTGGCCCGTTGTTCTAAATAGTTTGTTCATTGACCAGTGAGTATAAATTTATTTGATAATGTTACTCAAGTTATTCGTTTGGCCATCGTTTCTCTCGTTTATAACTTCAAACCATTTTGTCAATGTGATCGATACTAAAACAAAAGAGAAACTCGCTTATTAGCAGTAACCAGCATTTCGATCAATCATACCTCCTGGTTTTTGAATGGATTTTAGATTGATTATATAATTATATGGTTCATCTTTGTATAAGCTAATAACTGCTACCATTTTATTTTCAAATTCCTTTAAGCATTCTTTACCATCATCTGTTTTCTTGCAGTATAATTTAACATTATATAACCTAAGTATAAAAATTCAATTGTCGTTAATTATCGATTAATTAAGTGCGAGTATCGATCGCCTCAACCGCCCTGCGTATCGTACTTTAACTTTTTATTTAATGTACCAACTTTGACGTAGAATGCAGTGAGGTTCGGATTGTCAGCCAACACATTGTTAATCTGAATAAAGCGATAAGAAAAAAGTTATGTTCATTCGAGTACATCAACATTACATTCTTTTGCATGTACAGTTGAGTAAATAAATCAGATTGAAGATTTGACATCATCATAATCCCATACATTCCCGCAAATTCTAAAACAAGCACATAACCATATGAATAGCAATTGATGTTGATGAATCGTTACCATAATTGTTGGTTTCGCAACCATTCCTCATTTCGTCGGAAATAAAATCTGCAGGTGCAACAGCCACTGAAAAGACACAAATAAATTATAGCGACGAAGCTAAGGGGCACGACACGTACCAAGATTAGATTCAATATGTTTAGGTGGTGTAACTGTGCAATTTGCTCCTGATACTAATTTGATGTCTTTGAGGTTATCGCTGATAAACGCAATGCATGCATTGCGTTTATCACACTTTTCCGACAACTTGTAGTAGATCGTGATCGGAAATGAGCTAAACACGGATACAAACAATTTTGTATAATGTAATTACAAAGATTACTTTGTTGTTGAATCGAAGACGGAAGATTTGATAAAGAACGGCACACCTTTAACATCTTCTGTCATGTCTGCCAATATTCCACACAACTTAATTAGATAACAGTTTTACAGACATTATCGGCAATCAATTTTTTTACAATTCTCTGAAAAGAATCTGTATTTTTATCATTATCCTCAATAATGCCAGACACGGTGCATGCTGCCTCTATTTCTAAAGAGATTAATATTGGATTAGTAAATAAAATGTATCGATGAACAAATGAGTGAGCAAGACGATTTTGCTATAAATTAAAGCAAATTAAAAACGAAGGATCGTTGTAACGATTAGTTTATTGACAACGTAAATAGCTTTCGAATGGGATCAAACGAGCATAGCGCTTGTTTGATTACAATAGACGAATGTATACAAATTTGCACATTAAAGAACCAATTCAATGTTTCCTATGAAACTCAACAAATGCATTTGTTTACGAATCCTCGAATGAAGTGTTAGCTGATTTCTGAAATCGGCTCTACTGTACAGCTTTAGAATGTAAACAACTCATTCTGAAAATGCAAATCATTTGAAAATTCACAACCAATAAACGCCATTCCTATATTCAATTGTTTACAATTGAATTAGCATCAATCAACATAAATAAACGCCATTCAATTGTTTACAATATACAATTAGCAAATCAGCAGCAATCAACAACTGCGTTCTAGTTCGAATTTGTGTTCTGCGAACGGATTCACTGCACAACTCTAGAATTCAAACAACTCATTAGCAGTCATACGTGTTAATACAAGGTTAACGACGATGCCATTTGAAAATTCATTCCTATATTTAATATGCAAAAGTTAATCAGATCAAATGCCGAGTTAGTTAGTATAAATTGTCAAAGCTTTCGCCGCATTACAGCTTCGTCAGTGGCTAATCTGAAACATGGAACACATTAATATCGTCACAAATACATTAACAATTAATAACATAATTAATATTTATCATTGCATCGAATCAAGCAAGCCCACCGCCTTGTCTTTATTGTTGAGTCTCTTGTCGCTATCTGCACCCGATATTAAGATTACCTTCATTAGTTTTCGCGACAAAACATTATCTGCTCGGTAGAGTACATTTGGGCTGCACTTTAGGTGCTCATTTGGATGTTGCTGTGAATAATGCGCGGCCTATGTATTGCTGGCGTAAGAAGGCGCTGAAGGGTTTCGTGCTGCTCTTAAATGTTCCTTGAGCCGTTCAGAAAACGGATGTTGTGTTTCTCCTATGTAGCAAACATTATCTCCTACAGTAGATTACTCATCACAAAACATTTTAGAAACTACATTATGTTGGTAGCACAATGAAGCATTATGCTGTTTGCTTTTGTGGTCAAAGATCGGACGTGCTCTCGTGCACGGTGGTGACTCCTCGTAAAAGCGACTGCGAATTAGTCGATTGTTAATATCCCTCTTCAAACTGTATGGGTGGGTTGATCGTTTATGTGGCGTAAGATTAAGCTTTGTGGGCTTCTGATACCACTCGTATTGCTTTACTTTGTTCTGTCCAACGAGACGTTTAAGAATGTCACGTGTCAATCAGCACCGGTAGTCGTTAATTCTGTGGTCAAACGACAGTTGTTGTCCATTGTTTTGACAGTATCGACTAAGGTTTGACAGCATAGACTGGCCTCATACACGATAAGCACGTCGTCAATGTAGTTAAAGTAATGTGTGACATTTTGTGCGAGGAATTCATTGTTATAGATAAAAGTAATCTCAAGTCTATCCAAATACACGATCGCCAGGATTGGGGCGAGATAGTTATCCATTGAGAGTCTTTTTATTTGTTGATAGAATTGATTATCGCACTTAATAATGTCACACCGTAGTGTTGTCCTTACTAAGTGGGTGATATCGTCGATACGGTGGCTAAATCCAAACAGCTGTGGATCGACATTATGTAGAATAGCTTTTAAAGAATGAACTACTGCCTCATTGTCTACATTTGTATTTAGTGCAGTAAAGTCAATCGTCGTGATGTGTTGTTGAATGAGAACAACTGAGAACTGTGCACATCAGTTGTGTTTGAAATATAGCTACGTGCATGCTTTAAAAATGGGGTACAGAGTCTTGTGATAACTTTCGAAATCCCGTATGCTGGATCATCTATAGCAGGTATGATCGATCTGCATTTCAAGAGCAAGGTGTTAATCTAATTGGTCACCGGTGAATTTGGTAATTTATGTTTTTATCATATTATATAGTACCGGTACGACAGAAAATTTCTGTACACATCGAATTGTAATTTTCTTATCAACTGCAAGTTTCTTGCATATGCTAGTTCATACTCTGTTTATCTCCTAATATCGTTCATTGATGGCCTTCTTACCTTTGTTCCCCAAACATACGTAAGTAGTTGATTCATAAAGTGCTTCACTAAGTTCCCTCGACGAGTTGCGTTCTCCTGCTGAGAGGTTGCTGTTACCTATCGTACAGCCTAAAGATTTCTCAGCAAAGCTCGCGAATCGACGTTCTTGTTACAAAAACATTTTTCGGGAAACTTGAAGTCTTTGAGGAAATCGAAGTCCATGTCTAAAAAGCGATTTGCATTTTGTTGAGGTGATATCGCTTCACGTAACTAGTGCTTAGTGCTGGTCATCTGATTTATCCAGTACATCTAGTAGACGACCGATAGAAAGTTGCCATTCTATTTTCCCATCATGGACGGTTGTGAAGATGGATTAAACTAGGGTCCTAGTAACAGTGGGTCGTTCCAACTGGTAATTATCAAGTCGTCTGGGACTTGGTTAAAGGCAGACTTGAAAACAAGTTCAATGACCTGTTGTACATGAATCAATCAATCGCTAAAAAAGGCAGCATGAACAAGGACACATTGCACCGAAGTATGCGTTCTTAACTGTATCAGGATTCAACGTCGCATCCACTATGCTGGCTGCTCCAATGGTGTGGATATACATTTTTGTATGTTACTTTTGATAGGGGATCGTATTCTAACGATCTATAAGAAACCTACCTAGTTGTATGATCTGCTAGCCGGATCACTGTTTTTCATGCTGCCACTTGCAATAAATGCTTAATTTAATTAGATCTATGAGTTAAAATTCTTCTAATTGTAGCACGACATTATCTTTACATATATTGTTCCTATTCTTGATACATGACAATACTAATAAGCCTGAGATGATCTCATCAGCTGCTAACCCAGACCTACATTTCACATTTCGACACCTATTATATGCATACTCCGTACAATGATGCTGGTTGGATTTGAACTCAAGACGTCTATATCGCGATTCATACATTTCACGTTTCGACCTTTATTATCTGCTTTCTCTGTTGACTGATGCTGATCGGATTTGAACTCAGGACGTATGTATCGCGATTCAATTTTACATTTACTAAGATGGCTGCTCCAGTGGCGTAGATAAAAAATTTTGTATTTTACTTTTAGTATGGGATCGTATTCCATTGATCTATTATAAACCTACCTTAGTTGTGTGATCCGCTGGCCGGATCACTGTTTTTCATGTTGTTACTTACAATGAATGCTTCTAATATAATTTGATTGCATCTGTGAGTTGAAATTTTTCTAGTTGTGGCACGATATTATCCTTACATGTATTGTTCATATTCTTGATACAGCTGGCCGCTGCTAATCATCCTGTGTTGGTCTCATCAGCTGCTGACCCAGACCTACTTTTCACGTTATGACCCTTATTATCTGCTTACTACGTACACTGGTGCTGATCGGATTGGAACTCAGGACGTATGTATCGCGATTCAACGCTACATCCACTAGCCTGACTGCTCCAGTGGTGTAGATATACATTCCTGTATATTACTTTTGGTAGGGGACCGTATTCAAACGATCTATTAGAAACCTTCCTTAGGTGTGTGATCCGCTAGCCGGATCAGTGCTTTTCATGCTGCCACTTGCAATGAATGTTTTTAATTTACAGTATACTAGCAAGTCAGCAATAACAACCCTACAGGAATATGGTGGTTATCCAATCCTTCGCTGTCATAACCTACAGTGAATCTATTAACCACCCTAGTTTCTTATGCGCTGTTTGACTTACTGGAGATATCATCATTTCCCTCGTCTAGTTGCCTCCTCTTTTTAATCAATTTAATTTTCAATTTCTGATTGTCGTTGTCACTGGACGCTATTCTCTTCTTAAAAGTTGATGTTGGTTTGGGAATAAGTTTAGGAGTCACCATGGCAACGATAAATTTTGCTACCATTGATTCCATATTATCATCAAAGTCAGAACATTTAATCAAACATTGATTAAATGTCTGAGCTGGTATCCTGCAATCGGCTCAAGTGTATCAATTTACAATTCAAAAATAACATTTATAGTAATGCGTGATAAAAAAATCTAAAACCATAATCTTCTTTCATTTCAATTACATGGTTTTATTGGAACAAAGAAAATAATTTTCCTTGATGTTAAATAAAGAAAAATTATTTCCTTATTTGTTCCAATAAAGCTATAGTAATTCGTGAAATTAACGACGAGGTTGTTGACTATAAATTGTGAGGAAGTCAGCATTCAACAACTCCGTTATCGTGAGAATGAACGCAAACAATAAAGTTTGATGTTTGCAATAAAGTTTACACTTTTCTTAACTAAATTGATTAATATGTAGTTTTCGTTAGAATTGAACGATTAAGTCCGATGAATCCAACAATTTTGAAAACTTATAATTCAAAACCTATAACATTTCAAAATTAATAATAAAACATTAAATTATAGTGTGAAATCTGCAACGAAAAATCAAATGTATCAAATCACTTACTGCTTCCTATTGGTGGATCAGGGGTTGTAGTCGTAGTGGTTAGTACTTGAGTTGTAGTCGTAGTGGTTAGTACTTGAGTTGTAGTTGTGGTGGTTGGTACTTGAGTTGTAGTCGTGGTGGTTGGTACTTGAGTTGTAGTCGTGGTGGTTGGTACTTGAGTTGTAGTCGTGGTGGTTGGTACTTGAGTTGTAGTCGTGGTGGTTGATACTTGAGTTGTAGTCGTGGTGGTTGTCGTTATGGAGTTAAGTATTGGCAATATTACTGGGGATGCTGACTTGGTTGACTTACGTAAACCAACAGCAACATCTACGTATACTACAATAATGACCACACCGAGACACAAAACTACGGCAATAACTATATCCCATAACCTTTTTTGGAATTAATAAAAGCATAGAGCAGAAATATTAGAGGCAACTTACATTTTGAGTTTGGAAGGCTTGCGACTTTGATTTATATCCATGATTCTCTAAATGTTTTTCAATGCGTTCCCGAGCCTTTCCCCAGTATTTATAAAAACATTTTACAGTTACTGACTCATGTGCTAATACGCACAAATGATATATACATTATGTATTTATTACCTGTACTTCTAAGTACAAGTTGTTATTCCCTCTACTAAAATACATATTTTCTATTTTCTACGTCGAAAATTTACTCGTTTTTGGTGTACATAGTCTTGATTATGCGAAATTTAAGTAGAGACTGTATTGCAGAGGCTTGTCAACGTTTAAAAATAGAACAATAGAACACAATTGTGTGTGGCTAATTGTTAAGCTGTTATTTATACTTTTGTTGCTATTAGTTTTATCTCTACTAAAATAAAATCATCGACATTCAAAATTCTCTATTTTCTAAGTTTTACGACATTTCGCCAGCAATAAATAATGTTGTCAACATCAAAAATATAATATATATATTACATCAAAAAATATATAAATAATATATATTATAAAAAATATATATTATATAAATAATATATAGTTTAGAATATAAGGTTAATTAATTTTTCTAACGCTTTCTGGATATTAGCTAAATCCAAATTTGTTTAAAATCGGGTTACTGGGTAGTTTGCATCATTAGCTACTTTTTACATGATGTTGGCAACATCATGTCTTCGTGCTGGCATACATATTTATTTGCACTACGCTCCCTGAGCACAGTGTTACACATTCAACGATAAAATTATATATTCAAGATATTTTATAACTAAATTGTATATTTTATAATCAATAGTTCAAAATTAATAAACGTTTAAAAACTCTGTTTAAATTGTATTTGCATTTTTATAAATTTTATCTGATAATTATATTTATATTATAATTATATAATTATAATTATATTATTCATTTACTTCGTGTCCTTTGTTGCTAATTGGTCAAATATTTAAATATAAGCCCTACTCGAAAATAATTCTGAGTAAGAAATCAAATCAGCTAACTGAGTCTACGTATTGTTATATAATTATAAAATAAACAAAACGTAATAATGCTAAATCAAAATTCAATAATTAAATAATAAAATTAATTATTGTTATAAGATTTTTTATAATTTAAATCAAGTTAAAATAAAAAAAATGAAATTTAAAATAAACGTCATTTTTATGAATTGACTAATAAATAACAGACGTTGAATTAGAATAAGGATTAGAGGTCATCAGGAGGAACTAGTATGCTATCAGGTTTCGGCCCCTAACTCCTCTAAAAATTTTCCATAAAATTTTCCATCCATAAAAATTTTCCGCTTAAGAGTTTAAATTTTTTTACTAATATCGAGTATCTTATTCTAATGCAAAGTAAATAAAAATTTTCCGCTATTGATTTTAAATTTATTTTTAATATTAGTGTTGATTTATATATTTTACTATTTTCTGTTTGATGTATTTTTATAGTAACCTAGTTTAAAATATGTATCTATTAAATTATTTAAATGATTTTGAAGAAAGCCAATATCATTACATATTGTTACAATTCTTAAAATTTCATTATTTAATGTATTATATTTTATAGTATATATAAATATAATTTTATATTATATTAGAAACTTAAAAAATCCCTTATAATGTAAACTTTCAGTGTTAAATTAGATCATATGGTAAAAAGAATTTGCTTTTGTGGAATTATTTAAACTGTTAATAAATATTTTATATTCTGGATACAGCCGAACGCTACTGATCAGCCTGGGTGGGTCTCATTAGTTGCCGACCCAAATCTACATTTCACATTTCTACCCTTATTATTTGCTTACTCCGTAAGGCTGGGTGCTCCAGTGGTGTAGATATACAGAAATGTATATCTACACCACTGGAAAGCAGTGATCCGGCTAGCGAATCACACGCTTAAAAAAGGTTTCTAATAGATTGTTAAACTACAATCCCCTACCAAAAGTAATATATAGAAATGTATATCTACACCATTGGAGCAGCCTAGTGGATGTAGAGCTAAAACGCGATCCGCATCAGTGTAGAGAGTAAGCAGATATAAGGTTCGAAACGTGAAACGTAGGTCTGGACCAGCAGCTGATGAGACCCCTCCCATGCTGATTAGTAATACCCTGTTGTATCTAGAATAGAAACAATACATGTAAAGATAATATAGTGCCTCATTCAGAGGAATTTCAGCTCACAGATGCATTCAAGTTAAATTAAAAACATTAATTGTAAGTGGCAGCATGAAAAACAGTGATCCAGCTAGCGGATCACACACATCGGGTAGGTTTCTAATATATCGTTAGAATACGATCCCCTACCAAAAGTAATATACAGAAATGTATATCTACACCACTAGAGCATCCAGCCTAGTGAATATAGCGTTGAATCGCGAGACAGACGTTCTGAGTTCCAATCGGATCAGCACGAGGGTACGGAGTAAGCGGATAATAAGGGTCGAAACGTGAAATGTAGGTATGGGTTAGCAGTTGATGAGAATCACACATCATGATTAGTAGCGTATAGGTGTATCACAAATAGGAACAATACCTGTAAAGATAATATAGCGCCTCATTCAGAGGAATTTCAGCTCACAGATGCATTCAAGTTAAATTAAAAACATTAATTGTAAGTGGCAGCATGAAAAACAGTGATCCAGCTAGCGGATCACACACATCGGGTAGGTTTCTAATATATCGTTAGAATACGATCCCCTACCAAAAGTAATATACAGAAATGTATATCTACACCACTAGAGCATCCAGCCTAGTGAATATAGCGTTGAATCGCGAGACAGACGTTCTGAGTTCCAATCGGATCAGCACGAGGGTACGGAGTAAGCGGATAATAAGGGTCGAAACGTGAAATGTAGGTATGGGTTAGCAGTTGATGAGAATCACACATCATGATTAGTAGCGTATAGGTGTATCACAAATAGGAACAATACCTGTAAAGATAATATAGCGCCTCATTCAGAGGAATTTCAGCTCACAGATGCATTCAAGTTAAATTAAAAACATTAATTGTAAGTGACAGCATAAAAAACAGTGATCCAGCTAGCGGATCACACACCTAAAATAGGTTTCTTATAGATCGTTAGAATGCGATTCGTTACCAAAAGTATTATACAGAAATGCATATCTAAACCACGGAGCAGCCAGCATAATTAGTGTAGCGCTGAAACGCGATCAGCTAAAGTGCAGGGAGTAAGCAGATAATAAGGGTAGAAACGTGAAACGGAGGTCTGGAATAGCAGCTGATAGCATCAGCTTATTGACATCGTAATAACTTTGTGTGTTTATAAAATTTATCTGATAATTCTATTTTATGAAATTATTATAATTATAAATACTAAATGATATTACTTTGTATTAAAAGCGTCTTAATACTAATTAGTATCAATGTTTTTGTCACAGAAACATTTATGTTATGTATTAAACATTTTCTTTTTTTAATTGATTTTATTCAGAGCTATTTTTGCTATATTTTGAAATATTAGTAACCAGATCGTGCACACTCGTTTGATATTTTGCGTTTAAATTTCTTGTTACTTTCCTATTAGAGTGTCTTTTGTATGGTTTGAATTCCTTTATATTGGCATTTTTCCAATAAAATGGAAATATAATGAGGTAAATTATATACGGAATCAAATGTTTTATGGGTCATTACAAAATATGATTTGAAATCTAGCAAAATGCCGATCAATTGAAAGCAACAAGTTTAATTGTGGATCTGACCTAAAAACATTTATGCTTCAGCAGAACTTTGATTAATATTTTTATTCCATTAATACGGAACAATTGGATTCGAATTCCCTTTGCAATTAAAGCAATAAATTCTACAAAAGCATCGCCTCCCCAAATTCGAGAAAAATGTACAGATTTAAATAATGATATGATTTTAAAACTTCACTTCTCCGAAGTTCCATTATATGCTCTAGATTTACTTTAAAAATGAATATCCTCATATTTCCGATAAATCAATCTTTACGGTACTTTTACAGTATTTTTACAATCTTTACAACGTTTTTTTTGCTCTAAAAAGGAGATATAAAATATACACAATAACTTTTTTGAATCAACTTGTAAATTTCGTTCAATTGAGAAGTAACAAGAGCTTATACACACAATCAATTCAGATAAATCCGGATCTATATACAACGATCTTACAACGATCTATACGACGACCTTACAACGATATATCCTCTCTTCGTCTAGCTCTTAATCATGAAAAGTTCAAAATTATGTGGATCATTCCTTATAACCTCAACATAACTTCACCTATTTTATCTGTTAATTCGAGCATTCTCCTAATCGTTGACAATATGATTTTCTTAGGTTTTCACTTCGGAAATTTCATTTCCCTCAAGCATTTTGTCCATAACAAAGTTCACACTTTTTTCTTATTCATTCGTGACCTCCGTCGCATTCGTAGGCTTATCGACTTTTGCACCTTTCTGTTCTTATATTGTATCTCCTTTTACCCTAAATCGATTATTGTCTTAGCTTATTTACCAACTCTTCCAATTCTGCACTTTTACCTCTCCAACGTATCATAAACTCTGCAACTCGTGTCCTCTTGTGTCTTCGCCGCTTCGATTATATCTCCCATAAACTTTCACTTATATATTTTGGCCCACAATTAAACTTCGGGTTGAATTTTTTACTTGCACATTGTTATCTTTCGTCTTCTATTTTGTCATTCACCATCCTACTTACACATTGATTATCCTAATGATTCGCGTTCTGCTCTATTGGCTCTGTTATCAAATAATTCTCTACTTATCCAAGTCCCTCTGCACTCAACCAACTATGGTCTTAGCTCTTTTATCGTATCTGATCCACTTACCTGGAATCATTTGCCAGCATACGTTTTTTTCCATCCTTATAACTTCCACTCTTCAAACAACGAATGTCTACGTTCCTGAACTATGACTTCTCCTCCACAATAAATCAAGAAATGCATTCCATCAACATTTTATCCAACTCACAATTCCTTCATACATCTAAAATAAAATACTCAACATTTCCCCCCGACGCCTTACCGTATTCCACTCATTTCTCTTATCTTCAATATACTTCCTTCAATTTTATCAACATTTTAATTTAATATTCTATTTATTTTGTTTTCATATTTATTTTTTCATTTTCTTCTACGTGGGCTTGTAATCGCGCATAGGCGTGCATTTGCCAAAAAAATAGTAATTTTGTTTTCGACGACATATTTATGCGAGCAAACTTCTTAAACTCTTGTCTTAATTATAAATGATAAGCTAATAAATACTAAACCCATAATCTTCTTCCATTTAAATATATAGTTATTACAGGAACAAAGCAAAAATTATCATTTTTTGTGAAACATAAAATTGTAATCCTGATGATGATAGCAGGAGCTATCGAAATATAGATTTTTTTATCAAAAAAGGATAATTTTTGCTTCTTTTATCCTGTAATAACTATATAAATGAGTTACGCTTAAAGTATCGATTCATAACTTCGGGTTGCGCTTTTAAAAATTGAATTAAATATAAAATTTGTGTGTTCATTGAAGCAAGCGCAATAATCATTAATTATAATTTTATATTAATTATTTGAATTGAATAATTAATTAGAAGAATGTAAGAATGCTTTGGATGCATCTTGGAAAATACGGTTTCAGAAATTTATTACATTGAAGGTTTCTTTTTTATCGTGCCACAATCGGAAAAATTTCAGCTCACAGATGCATTCAAGTTAAATTAAAAACATTAATTGTAAGTGGCAGCATGAAAAACGGGTGATCCGGCTAGCGGATCACACACATCGGGTAGGTTTCTAATAGATCGTTAGAATACGATCCCCTACCAAAAGTAATATACAGAAATGTATATCTACACCACCGGAGCAGCCAGCTTAATGGATGTTGCGTTGAATCACGATGCAGACGTCCTGAGTTCAAATCCGATCAGCATCAGTCAACGGAGAAAGCAGATAATAAGGGTCGAAACGTGAAATGTAGGTCTGGGTCAGCAGCTGATGAGACCCACCCAGACTGATTAGTAGCGTCCTGCTGTATCAAGAATAGGAACAATATCTGTGAGGATAATATCGTGCCACAATCAGAAGAATTTGAGCTCACAGATGCAATCAAATACAATTGAAGGTTTCATATACTAAAGACTTTTTAGCTGTACTGGAAGATTAGACAAGTCGGTATGGTGTAAACCCATAAATCGAAAGAACATAGGTTCGAATCTAAAGGTGCAAATAATGTTCAAAATGAAACTACAGCGGTACACACTCTTCTGATGAGTTTGGGTGTACCATTGCTGAGCAGTAGCGGACGAAACAGTATTAACATGGCATGTTATGATCGAAGATATTTAGACTTCAACAAATGAAGGAATGATACTGTAGCTGATTTCTGTTGCAAAATCACCTTGTGATTAAATAATCTGTACAGGATGATTGGACTAATCGATAAGGCGTAGATTCCCCCATCGAAAGAACCTAGGTTCGAGAATCTGAAAGTGCGAATAATGTTATGTGCTGATAAACTTTCGTCTATTAACGAGGACTACAGTTTAAAAATGGAAAGCCATCACGTAAATTACAATTTACTTTGGTACATTTGCTAATGTGCGTACTTTTTAGATGTCACTGACGAAGGTCATTTCTGACCGAAACGTTTAACGTAAAAAATCTATTTTCTTTGATTGAAAATATCAATATATAGAAACTTCAATACAATTATAAATAACTGTATCCACAAGAGAACCCCAGATGGAAGAAATTAACATGGATGTGTTATTTATAATCAGTGACAGCAAATTTATTGTTAATTGGATTAAGTGTTTATTGGATTACACAGATTATTAATAGCGTCCTGAAATAGACATCCATAAGCTGTTTATAAGTAATTAAAATATACTGGATGGTTAGCCTGGTGTACTGGATGCTTAGTCTAGCCGGTGATACATAGACCCACCGATCGAAGAAACCTAGTTTCGAATCAGAAAGTGCGAATAGTATTCAAAAGGTAACTACGGCGGTACACGAAGAGTCCGGGTGTACCGTTGCACGGTCTTAGCGAAACGGTTTAAAAAATCATTTTAATGTATTATAAGATAGCGCGTTTAAAATCCTGCCTTGTCTTAAATTTAAGAATACATTTATTTATTAGCATTGGTATAATTGAGTGACGGATTATCTAAATTAATTAGAAAAGGAAGCGAAATTGATAAAAGTCAAAAGTTAATTTGAATAAATGTTGAGGGTTAATAATCAATAGTAAGTTATTTTGAATAATGTCTTAAATAATACTTTTTAATGTGTGATATTTTAAATAGGAAATTAAAAAAAAACCACGGTATAGTTTTTATAATAAACTCGTAAAATAATATTATGCTACAGATTGAGCATTCGACACGACCTTGGGCCAAAGATCAGCACATTCCTTTGCAACGGGCCCAGTAATTGCAGAGCCTTTCATTTCTCCTTTCTCGTTGACAATAACTCCTGCGTTGTCCTCAAAATAAATGAACGTTCCGTCCTTTCGACGATATGGCTTGCGCTGTCGAATCACCACTGCCAGTAAAACTTTCTTTCGTAATTCTGGCTTACCTTTCTTCACAGTAACAATGATAAGATCCCCAACACACGCAGCCGGCAATCTATTCAAACGTGCACCCCATCCACGGACACTAATAATGAACATATTCTTCGCTCCTGTATTATCTGCACAATTGATAACCGCTCCAACTGGTAAACCCAGAGAAATTCTGAATTTCTTGTCGCTTACACCTCCGGTACGTGCTCTTTTCGAAGACATCTAAAATTATATTGACATAGCTATAGTTAGAGCGGACAAGATATAAAAAGGTGTATTGTCTAGAAATGTGAAAACGATCATGTACAGAACTATTTACTAACAAAATTTTTGCCAGGAAAACGAAACTAACTTTTGTTTCAAAGCCTGTGTCAGTCTTTTTAAAAAACTATGCAAAAAAATGTCAAATTCGGCACGGAAGAATTTACAAATAAATTTGAAAATTGTTTTAAAATAGATTTATTTTTACTTGGCAAATGCGTGCCGGCGCACGCTTACATGACGACAACAAAAACAAAAATCTAAATCACGTGTCGAGGAGGTGAGTACGAAGGCTGCATTTGAATGCAATAAAAGAGGGAGCGCGGCGGACGTCGAGAGGGAGTTGATTCCAGGTGAGTGAGGCGGCGACGAGGAAGGATCGGAGACCGTAGTTGTTAGAGTAATTAGGAACGTGGAGTAAGAGGGAACGACGGGAACGCAGTAATAGATAGGTGGAACGAGTGTCGTCAAAGAATTGGAGGTAAATAAACGATGGGGAGCCGACAGCGATGAGATGAAAAGTGACGAGAAGGGAGAGTTTGATGCGGATGTGGATGGTGGGCCAGGAGAGTTGGGCAATATATGTGGATGTGTGATTAAAGCGACGGAGAGGTAGGAGCACTCGAACAGCGGAGTTGATGATGTGCTGTAAAGGTAGGATGATGGTTTTTGGAGAATTGGCGAAAAGGCTGAGGCAGTAATTAGATTTGCCAGTGTATCTGATGTTTTTAAAGAGAAAATTAATTTTTCAAAACTGACAACTTTATGCAAAAATACACCAATGTTAAAACAATCGTATACAGAATTATTTATCTACAGGATGCTTATAAATTTATCTACAGGATGCTCACGATTCCCTACCAGCACAATTCCCGCGAGTCCTCATCAACGAACAATCTTAACGAGTCTGCGCCAACCAACAATTTGTCTGAGTGCTCGGTCGTGGATTATCACTCCAACTGTGAGTTGGAACAGTATATTCCACAGTTACGTAAAATGTCGATTCAATCAACCTAAACCGGGCAAATATTCTCCCTCGAGCTGCAACGCCAAATAATTCCTCAGCTGGTTATCGCGAAGTTCGCTAAAATATGGGCACAAACAGTGGTCGAGATCGAGCAGTTATTGTAGCGAATATTGAGTCATCGTCTGTGAATTGTCAGTATCGCATGAATGATGATCTCGATAAGGTTCGTTCCATTTTGTCATTGGTTTTATCGGGTTGCGATGAGAATGAAGTGAGCTCTTTGAGGGTTTTATCGCTATTTCGTCTTGGAAAGAGTGTACCGGGTTGCTTGAGACCTCGCTTGCTTAAGGTGATATTAAATACTCGTTAGTCAGCTAAATCACTCTTCAGACACGCATACCGTCTGCGTGGATCCGGTATTAGATTTTTACGGGACCTCGACCCTCAAGATAGAGAGAAACTCAAAGCTGCAAAACAAGAACTTCATAGGCGGACTGTAGCAGGCGAAACAAACCTGACTATTCAAAATTTTATGGTAATGCGGCGGCGTGTTCGGGTGCACTGGACGCCTCTTGTTCTTGCGCAGCAAGTAGACCCTGTCACCTTGCGTTGCGCCGCATTAAACTAGCTATCGGGCCAACAATAATGACGAGTTCACTCCATTTTCGTGATCGCCGTCATTCGGAAGATTTTCAATCTCGCAACGCACCTATTTGTGATCAACAAGACTACCATATACCTAACTTGCGTCTCTTATATACAAATATACTTAGTATATCAACTAAGTTATCCGAACTTTCCTTTGTTGTCAAGCAAAAAATGCAGATATTGTAGCACTCACGGAAACCTGGCTTAATCCACAAATATGTGATGATGAAATTAGTCTAGATGGATACTAACTTTTTCGTATGGATCGGTTATCTTCAAGAGGTGGTGGAGTAATCATCTTCGCTCGAGATTCTTTGTCGGTAAGACTAATCGATGCATGCGCTGACGAGGTGTCTAAATGAGTACATTTGGGTCAAACTAACAGCGACAGATAATCGTCATTTCATTGTGGGCTTATTCTATCGATCACATCGTTCATCCACAGTGTCTATCTGTAACTCATTGCGAAAACATTTAAGAACTAAGTCATCGGCGATAGTTCTTGGTGATTTCAATATGCCCCACGTTGACTGGATAAACTTCGTGCCTCTACCTGGTTGTGACCCTGAATCAGCAAATCTTCTCGACGCTATTAATGACTTGAACCTTAATCAGCTAATTCACTAATTCACACGCGCTCGTGGACATAGTGCGTCTCTACTTGATATATGCCTATCGGTTGATGCCTCTATCATTGACCGGATTAATTATGATCCACCAATCAGTTCTAGTGACCATCGTGTGATTGATATTGTAGTTTTGTTAAGATGCCCTCGTTCAATCAAAACAGTTCCACAAGTCAATCCAATGAAGGCTAACTTTCTCAGTATGGAACGTATACTCAGTACGGTAGCATGGCCCAATCCTTTTATCATTGGTACTAACCCTGCATGGAACCATCTCAAACGTACTCTGATTGAGTTATTGACATTCTTCTCACCAATTCAACATAAGAAAACGAGCATCCGTATTCCAATTTGGTTTGACTTTGAAGTTAAGCATGCAATCAGATCACGGGATATCTCATTTTCTGCGTACAAAGATGGTAGACTATCCTTTGATAAATACCGTTTATTGAGAAACAAGGTAACTTATATTAAGAGACTAAAGAGGAAGAATTTCATTTCTAATATATGTCGGGCTGCATCCTCGAACCCTAAGCAGTTATTCAATCACCTACTGCGCCGTAATACTGCGTCAGATAAATTTTACAGCATTGTGAACAACGCGGGTGATTTAATTGTTGACCCTATCGAAGTTGCAGAGCTCTTTTCCGCTCATTTTGCAATTCAAGAAGCAAAGTTGGATTACGACTATTTGTCCCATTACACTCCCAGATTCATTCGATCATGTCTTAATGACATATTTATTAGCGAAGAGGACGTCCGTACAGAGCTACTCAAGCTTCCACGTACTCGCGTTTCCGGACCGGATGGCCTTCCATCTATACTTTTCCGCGAGCTGGCTACAGTGTTGACAAGTCCGCTATGTGCTATATTCCAGAGTTCTCTATACTCTGGAAGTTTACCGGATGACTGGAAAAGATCTATAATCTGCCCTGTGTTCAAAAAGGGTGATCGCAATCAGACTAACAATTATCGTCCCATAAGTCTAACTTCTATTGCCTGCAAAGTAATGGAAAAGATTCTGCTTTATTATAAAACAATAGAAAATATACATTAACCATAAACTTCATTAATAAATGTATAGATAGCATAAATATAGCCAGACTTTTAAATAATTCTAAAAGTAAAGAAATAATAGGGTCAGATTTAAGTAAATATATTCCTAAAATAAGGTATAAACTCCTACCACCATTAGGACGAAAAATTTGTAATTATAATAAAGAATTAAAATCAATATGTAACGATAATATTAGAAACATTATAGAAACTGAATACAATTGCAAATTTACTATAAAAATAACATCAAGCAGAAAATAGTAAAATATATAAATCCAAACAATAATATAAATAATAAATTTAAACTCTTAAGTGGCAAATTTTTATGGATGGATAATAAATAATATACTTTGTATTAGAATAAGATACTAGATAGTTATTTCAGAGGAAATACATCATTAGTATGTATTTGGCCCCGCTGCTATGTTGGGTAGAGGAGTTAGGGGCCGAAACCTGATAGCATAGCAGTTCCTCCTGATGACCTCTTATTCTTATTTTGATACAACGTCTGTTATTTATTAGTCAATTCATAAAAATGACGTTTATTTTAAATTTCATTTTTTAACTTGATTTAAATTATAGAAAATCTAAAAACAATTATTAATTTTATTATTTAATTATTAAATTTTGATTTAGCATTATTATGTTTTGTTTATTTTATAATTATATTAAATACGTAGACTGAGTTAGCTGATTTAATTCGTACAGTAAGTTCACATCTAGAAGACAATAACATCCTCAACGATGCCCAGCACGGTTTCAGACCTCACCGTTCTACGGTAACTAACCTTGTATTCTCCCGGAATAGTTGGTCGAATGCGGTTCAAGCAGGAACGGGAGTGGACACGCTCTTCTTCGATTTATCAAAGGCTTTTGATAGGGTCGTACACCGTATTCTTATCAATCAACTATCGCTATGTGGGATTGACGGTCGCGTTAAAACTTGGATTCAGTCATTCCTAACTGATCGTTACTTTGCCGTGCGCATCAAAGGTTGTATATCTAAGTGGTCAGCAATCACCTGTGGTGTACCACAAGGCTGCGTTCTGAGTCCAATGCTTTTCTATATATATATATATATATATATATATATATATATATATATATATATATATATATATATATATATATATGTTTATCTTACGATTTACACCAGCACAAGCAAAATAGATTCAAAATTTTATTGAAAACGTTTCGCTCTTTGGAGCTTTGTCAATCTAGAGTGAGAGCACAATAAAGTTAACAATTAATAAAACAAAGTAATTGTTTAAGGTGGAATTATGTAATATCGACATCCCATTTGTAAATGTGTTCTGAATTTAACCCATGATTAGTATCTGTTAATAGTTGACCTACAATTCTCTGCTCTTCTATTCTTCTTTCTTTAGTGTCGTTAATACCATCCTTTATTATGATATAGTCAAAAATATCCGAATTTTTTGAATGTGCTGAAATACAATGATGCACAATCGCGTCGCGATGTGTTAACTGTTTATTTATATCTGATCTGCGATTATTAAGTCTCATATTCATGCTAAGTCCTGTCTCACCTACGTATTGTAGTTGACACAGTCTGCATGTTGCTAAATATACATTACCGTTTGATGCGCATGATGTATTGCCGTTTATTTTATATTCTAATTTCGTTTTGCTGCTAACGTACTTTGTAGCATTAATAACATTTTCACAACATTTTGTTCGCGCTCTTTGGCATTGTTTACATCCCGACATATTTTTGTTTCCTTGTCTTTGGAATTTTGACCGTATTAACCGGCGACCGATTGTGTTTGTAGCTTTAAAGGTTATAAATACTCTTTTGATTGGTTTTCCTATTTGTTTTGCTATATTACCTATTGATTCGTTAGCGTCGCATGATAATGATTGTAATGCCTTATGATAAGGGAAGACGTAAATATTGTCACTGCATATTTTTTCTTTCGGCAAGTTTTTGGAATTTTTTAATAATATTAGACTTTTATTAATTGATCGATTAACCTCACGATAAGTATATCCTCTCAGAATGAGCTGCTTTCTTAGATGGTCTATTGTATCTAGCTGTGATTTTGTTGTACTACATATTTTCAGGATTCTTGATGTTTCATTTATGATCATATTCATCTTAATGTGTTTTGGGTGGGCACTCAACGGGTGCAAATGCATTTTAGGACTACTGGGTTTCCTATATATTCTGGTCTGCAATGTATCGTTATTGTCCCAGTAAATAGACACATCAAGGAAATTAATCGGAACTGTTCTATTTATCGTAAACTTTAATGGTCCGAAATTGTTTAGATTGTTAACGAACTGTTCTAAATGTTCGTCACCATCTTTCCAAACTAGAAAAATATCATCAATATATCTGTACCATATAAATGGTTTCCATGTACATTGATGAATGAACTGCCATCTAAGAAAGCAGCTCATTCTGAGAGGATATACTTATCGTGAGGTTAATCGATCAATTAATAAAAGTCTAATATTATTAAAAAATTCCAAAAACTTGCCGAAAGAAAAAATATGCAGTGACAATATTTACGTCTTCCCTTATCATAAGGCATTACAATCATTATCATGCGACGCTAACGAATCAATAGGTAATATAGCAAAACAAATAGGAAAACCAATCAAAAGAGTATTCATAACCTTTAAAGCTACAAACACAATCGGTCGCCGGTTAATACGGTCAAAATTCCAAAGACAAGGAAACAAAAATATGTCGGGATGTAAACAATGCCAAAGAGCGCGAACAAAATGTTGTGAAAATGTTATTAATGCTACAAAGTACGTTAGCAGCAAAACGAAATTAGAATATAAAATAAACGGCAATACATCATGCGCATCAAACGGTAATGTATATTTAGCAACATGCAGACTGTGTCAACTACAATACGTAGGTGAGACAGGACTTAGCATGAATATGAGACTTAATAATCGCAGATCAGATATAAATAAACAGTTAACACATCGCGACGCGATTGTGCATCATTGTATTTCAGCACATTCAAAAAATTCGGATATTTTTGACTATATCATAATAAAGGATGGTATTAACGACACTAAAGAAAGAAGAATAGAAGAGCAGAGAATTGTAGGTCAACTATTAACAGATACTAATCATGGGTTAAATTCAGAACACATTTACAAATGGGATGTCGATATTACATAATTCCACCTTAAACAATTACTTTGTTTTATTAATTGTTAACTTTATTGTGCTCTCACTCTAGATTGACAAAGCTCCAAAGAGCGAAACGTTTTCAATAAAATTTTGAATCTATTTTGCTTGTGCTGGTGTAAATCGTAAGATAAACATAAATCTATTGTACTCCTGTGAGAGTCCCAGCGATAGTGTACAACGTACAATGCATATATATATTAATGATATGATTGATGTCATATCCAGTGAGTGCGCTCTATATGCCGATGATTTAAAGATTTGGCGTCCAATACAAAGCACGCACGATGTAATTGAGTTGCAACGCGACGTAGACTTAATCACCAAATGGTGTCGTGCAAAGGGACTGGTTTTGAATCCTAACAAGTGTAGTCATATGCACATAGGTCCCATAAAAATCGTAGGGACATATGCGATAGAAGATGTAAACATCGAAAAGGTTTCATGTTTTAGTGATCTGGGCGTGATCGTAAGTGAAGATATGAAGACACGAGTCCACGTCCAATATGTCGCATCCAAATGTCGACGTATGCTAGGTATGTTAAGACGCTCGTTTGGCCAACTCGATCCAGTTAGTTTTCGCATTGCCTACTCTGCCCTTATAAAATCGCACATGTTATACGCGTCCCCTGCAATACACCCACAGCTCCGTGGCGAATTGGAAATATACGAACGGATATTACGACAAGCAACCCATCTTGTGTCTTCAGTGCGTGGTGTCAACTATACCCAGAGACCAGCATTGTTGAATGTACACACTGTTGAACGTTCGCTGTCTGACGCCGACCTAGTGTATGTATGGCGGTCACTGTCTATACCTGGACATGTTTCGAAGTCTATGTTTACAATTCGTCCACCGGGTCGACTACGAGGTCACAGACTTATGATAAAGCGCTGACTCCGTCCCAAAACAAATTGTGTTACGATAAGTGATCGCATTGATGACAAGTGGAACAATCTTTATGCATCGACAATCGACAGCGGTTTCGTCCAGAAGTTCAAGGCAATTATTAAATCACGATAATGACAGTTTCACCTTTTATTTCTTTATTTTCTGTTTTTTTTTTGTTTTGAGCTATGTGATCCAGCCAATTTGAGCTTATGCTCCTGGGCTGCTGTAACAATAATAATAAAAATAATAATCAAAACGAAACTGGAAACTATTCAGATTTTATATCAATTACTAGTCAAAAATCATTACTTTGTCATTCTGTTGAGAAAACGACTGCAATTCCCCCTTTATTTGTGAAGATAAAATAAAATACAATTTTAAGCTTAGAATACCCCGTGATTGAAATGATTTGGACATCATTTTTAAGCAAAAAAGAGTTTTTACTTGCTTAGAAAATAAAAAGCGTTTTTTAAATAAATTGTTTTACTGTTAATCATTTATTGACATGCCCTAATGTCAATAATTTATTATTCAATGCATAAAAATGGATGTTATTTTAACTTGACATAAATATTAATTGTATAAAATCTTATATAATTATTTATTATTTATCTTTATTTTTATTTATATATAGTATAAAATAATAAATATAATAGTACACAGTGGATCATCAGGGAGCAGGCATTGAGTACTAACGTTTCAACATGCTGTAATAATTGGATGGTCTATTGAGAATCCGCAAGTCGTTGAAAAATTGATGGTCCACTGAGTACTAACGTGGCGCAGGTTGATGTTATTGGTTAGGTCGTGTTGCAACTGGTTCTTTACGATTCTCATACACTAACTTGCTGGCACATGTTTAAATTAAAGAAGAGAGCAAGTATATGTCCTATGAAGACATACTGAGATCACTAGGACTTAAGACCGTCGCATGGATACGTCGGTACATAGATATGTTACGGGTTTAGCATCTATTCCAACTTCCACCATCACCCTCTTCGGAGTAGGGTTCAATTACATGGTTCAAATATTCTTCGAGGTCATTATTTGACTATTCGAAAAGGCAGAGTTCATAAATTGAGCGCAATGCAATTTGATAGAAGAATTGTTGAGCTTAGGAACAACCTTAATGCAGACACCATTGGATGCAGTTCACTCAGTACTTTTAAAAGACTACGAATAGAAACAGAACTACCCTTAATCTGAATCATCAGAGGGAATTTAGCATAAGCTCTGTGCATGGCAGTGCGTATTGCAGTTTAACCATTCATCAGGCACTACATTCCTTTTAATAGAAATGCTGTTTTACAGGGACACTTTAAAGTGTACAAATATATAGAATAAGAGTTGTTGTTACACCTGCCCTTGGACAGGTGTAACAACAACTGGCATTTCCGAGAATTTGCTATCGTGGTAGCACAAGCCTAGCCTCTTTAAACTAACCATGCGCTTTCCGGACCATCCTAATTTTATTCGGCAGGAATTTCACTTGCTGTCATGCTTGCTTTCTCACAGGATCCTTTGGAGGATTAAATAATTTGGAATTTAAACAAAGTATCTCACTCTCGTTAGTGCGTATCGCTATTCGCAACACACTAGTCTCAATTAGTCAAAGGACATTAGACAAAGGACATGGACAATACTAATAAGCTTGTTATACCTTAAAAAAAGTTTAAGAAATAATTAACATACATTCCATATCAATCTAGTTCCAGATCAATCCAGTTCCAGATCAATCCAGTTCCAGATCAATCCAGTTCCAGATCAATCCAGTTCCAGATCAATCCAGTTCCAGATCAATCCAGTTCCAGATCAATCCAGTTCCAGATCAATCCTGTCCCAGATCAATCAAGTTCCGCTCGCGGAATTTTTAGAGTTAACATCTCTAATTATTAAAACAAATTACAGAGCTAATTACAGTTCCGCTCTCTGAAAAACCTATCATTTTAATCAGTAGCAAATTTAAAATTTTAAACACACAAGGACGCTGATGGAAGGACGTAAGAAGACAGCTACGACCGACACCAACTGTGCTCAACTACAAGTACAGTGTCGACACACGACTGCAGCGTCTGGACTACAATCGCACGCGACAACAGTAAGTCTAAATAAGACTTCCTATGTGGCTTTTGTGCCACCGAATTCATACACGACCTCTCCCATAAGAACATATCAATCTAAAACGTGTCCACTCAAACCACCTCAGTCGTTTCTGATGTCCTTTGTCAGCCCACTGATCCTGTCACCACATGCACTTCTAATCACATGCATTCACTTCCCGACACTCCCGTCTCTTCCATTCTGTCTCGCTTTTCAAAAACTACATCCTTCAGTCAAAATCACCTCCAAAACCTTCCACTCATAACTTTCCTCATATCGCTCACCACCCTCTATATTATCCAAATCCGCTTTGTCTTCCGCTGTCAAACCTACACCCTTGATATCCTCAACTCCCAGCACTCCTATCGTTATCTCACCAACTCAAGTTACTCGCCCTCCTTTACGGAAACGCTTTCCTTCTCGCAATCGTTGCGTCATCGTCACTAGCATCACTCCTCCCACCTCTTTATCTCCACAAGCATAACTCGACCACGATTTCTCTGCATTCATATTCATCCTCTCATCTCTTGTTCCTGCGGATAAACCATCCTTTTTCAACATCTCTCCTTCGCATTCATCCGCCTAAACAAATCTTCTCAATCTACTCTTTCCTAGCCTTCTATCTTAAAAATTGTTTTAAATCAGCGCTCTCACGCGTCCTCTGTCCTGCCTCAACGATTCAAGCTTATGTCCTCTTCAGTCCCTTGCATTTTCCCTGATCGCACCCTCTCCGAAATCACTCAACTCTCATTTGTTCGCATCGAAAAACGCCGTCGCGAGGAAAACGGCGAAACATATATCTCCATCCGAAACATCGACATAAATTTTAAAGGTGTCCACACCCGCCCAAAAATTCGATGGCGCTCCATCTCCCCTATGTGTCTTCTCCACTAGCCTCTACTACCACTACACACGGTTTCCGCCTCGGCCTCCTCAACACTAGATCTATTCTCAAAAAATCCGATCTCATCCTCAACTTATTCACTATGTAATCCATCAATCTCTTCTGCCCCATCCCCAATTCTGGCACTCCGATTCTGACGACCTCTCCATCCGCCGTTTGTTCTCTGCCGGTTGCTCACTAGTCGAATCCGCTCGTACCCTCAGCTCATCCCCTTCTAAATTCTCTAATCGTGGCGGCATCGTCGCATTTGCCTGTCATCCCGCGTCTTTTCGCATAATAACTTCGCCCTTCAGTCCTTGCTCTTTTGAATTGTTCACATGTCGTTCTTCTAGACCGATCACTTTAGATCTCGCCATTGTATACCGTCCTGGTTCATCAGCTCCTGCATCCATATTTTTTACCGAACTCGCTGACCTTCTGTCCTACGGTTCTTTGTCCTCCATCCAATCAATCGTTCTTAACGACTTCAACATCCGCATCGAGAGCCACGCTTTCCCCGAGTCCATACAGTTCATCAACATTATATCCAACTGAAACTACAAACCCATATCCACTGCCCCCACAGATATCCTTGGTGGGGCACTCGACATCATCGCTGTCCCCGATCATTTTGCTGCCTACACCTCACCTCACATTTTCGATCCTAGTCTATCCGATCACTTTCTCGTCACCCTTGATCTCACTCACAACTACACCCCTCCTCACACAACTACAATCCTACGTCGCCCTTAGAGAAATCTTGACCTCTACCTTCTCCACTGCCTTACTCTAATCGTCTCCATCCTATCCAACAATAACATATTCCTCTACTCACGATCTCGCCTTTCCTTTCGACTCTGAACTCACATCCATTCTCAATCTTCTCTTGTCATTCTAGCCTGACCCACACCGTTGCTTGCACCGTGCCCCATGGTTTGACATCTAGTGCCTACTCTCAAAGCGTTGACCTCGTCATGCTTTTCGAGTATATCACCGCTCTCTCAGACGTGATTTCCGCTCGATCACTCCGTCTTTCCGTTATACCTATCTTGCTCATCGGCGGTCTCATCTCCACCTACTACGTACCAAATGCAACTCCTTCTGGCAGCATAAAATCATCACTTCATTCAACTCTAAGACTATCTGGCATACTTTTAATTCAATCCTTGCTCGCTTCTCTTCGCCTTGCAAAATCAATCCCCATGATTATTCGTCATTTCTCCAGACCAAAGTATGCACGTTGCTCTCTCACACCCCGGTCTCCATCCTATCGCACTCTGCCCCGCCTAGCTTGATCCTCCCCGAACTCTTTTACCTTCTCCCTGTCTCACCTACGAAAGTCTCATATGTCCTTATGTCCTTGCCCAACAAAACCTCACCTGCCGATCCCCTGCCTACTCACATATTAAAATCCATATGCTCATCGACATCCCCGTTTCTCACAACCTTGTTTAACTCGTCCATCCAAAGTCGTATCTTCCTGTCACTGAAATCCACAATCGTTCGTCCCCTCCTTAAGAAACAATCGCTCGAGCCTCCCTTCCTTCTAGCTATCGCATTATTTCACTACTCCCTTCTCTTTCTAAGCTCTTAGAACCCATTATCTTAATACAGATCAACGCTTATCTCTCCTCATTTAATCTGTACCCTCCTTTCCAATCCGCTTTCCGCGCTAATCACTCCACAGAAATCGCCTGCATGAAAGTTTACAACGACTTACTTATTTTTCGAAACAAGGCTCCATATAGTGTTCTCATCTCTCTCGACTTCTCCTCCGCCTTCGACATTGTAGACCACTCCGTCCTCCTTTCTCGCCTTGGTTATGATTACGCTTTTATTCATCTTCCGTAGCATGGTTTGCCTCATATCTATCCGACCGTTCCTTTCGTGTCTGTTCTAATTTATCATCCTCCCCTTCCATCCCTATTTTTTGCGGGGTCCCACAAGGTTCAGTCCTATGTCCCCTGCTTTTCTCTCTCCTACTTGGCGATCTCTCTCCGTTTATCAAACCTTACTCCTTAAACATCATGCAATACGCCAATGACATCCTCATCTATACTCATGCACCCGCACATCGCATACACGATATCGGCATTCCTGCCTCCAACTGTATTTCTTCTATCTAAAAACGTCTCTCCAATCTCCATCTCGTTCTAAACCCCTCTAAGTCCAAATTAATGTGGATCCTCCCCAGTAAACCAAACATATATTTTCCCACTGTATCTTTTGCCTCAACGATCATACCCATAGTACACAATCTCAATTTCTTATGCTTCCATTTCGATGATCATTTTTCCCTTAAACCCTTGGTCCGTGACAAGGTTCGCTTGTCTAACTTAATTCTCCGTGACATCCGCCGTATCCGTGATTATAATGATGATTATAATCATCAAAATTTTAGCAATCAGAGCTATTCAAAACGACGTTAATTAGAATCTAATATAAGCTAGAAGAAAATCTAATATACGAAAATCTAATACGGAGCGTTTTTCTTCGCGTAAAGCATTAAAAATGTCAATTTACAAATTGAAAGATCTGAAAATTACTGTAAATGAAAGGAAGGTGGACAACTTTTTAGTTAAACAATAGAATTGAGTGCTACATAGTTTATTCGTTCACCGGCTTTATCCTTTGCTAATAAACTGAGTGATTTTAGTTTGGGGTCATTTTGTAGTGATCTGAATGTGATAACTGACAGAAACATGAATTATGAATACAAACGAGAAGACTGCAGCCTTCTCCTCTCATATGGGTGGCTGCTGCCAATGAGTCACACCAGTAACTGAAGTATAAATACATTAAATAAATAATTATTGTATTTATTTTTTAAATGAAAAATTTTAAAATATAACATTACGATTATTTAATTATAAAATATATTTTAATATTTTACTTTTTTATAAAATCAAAATTTATACCTAGTTTACAATCAAGTTCAGAAGATAAACTTGATTGAAGATGAACTCGGGGCGCTGGGAAATAGGCTGGTTTGGACGACTGTGATCGTCCTGGCTCATGTAGCAAATCAGTGAGGTGATTTGGCGGGGAACGCAGACTGTTTTTAAAGGCCGCCGAAGACAAGATATTGTCTATCTTCTGAACTTGATTGTAAACTATGAATATAATATATAAAATGAATATCTCGAATCAAAAATTCGAACTTGTTAGAATTAGTTGTTCAGATATAATTTAAGTGACCACTTTAACCCATGCGTCATTGTTCTAAAACCGTAGACTTCGCTATATACTGATATGATGAAAATGCAAAGAACTGTACTGGTACAACCAGTAACTGGGCCGGTACACTTAGTGTTCACTAGCGATGAAACTTCTTAACTAAAAATTGCAGAAAAGTCCATAAAACAACACCGGATGTCATCACATATCCATCAAGTTCAAACGAAATCCATGTATTTAAGATTGTAATTGCATTAACTTAAAATTGTGACTAACAATCTGTGCGAGGCAAATGCGGAATTTAAAAATAACTTGACATATCAAATTCAGTCAGCAAATTCATTGTTGCAAGACACAATACCAAGGTGTTATTATCTTATGAACTATCACTAACTTGTGAACAAAAGGGTGTAAAACCATGTCATTCAAATATTGTTAGTGGTACTTTCAAGTTACCAAATAAGTTGACGACGTCCGTAGATACGGAAGACATTTGTATATCATCTACGGATAAACGATCTGCGTTACAATCAAAAACAGCATAATTTACGATAAAATGGAGTAAAATATAAAGGGATAGGGATTTCTCTTATTGGTAAAAAATGATTATTTTCAATTTTAAATTACATCTCAATGGCATCTCTTGATCACGTTGTTTGGTTAGATCCTTTTACTGTAGGATTTGAGAGTGTCAAAACTTCTTTCCGGGATACGCTTGCTGCCTTTCTATTTGATAGGTATATGCTTTTATGCACTAAACGCTCTAATAAAAGCTATAAACCTTGGTTTACCCATGAATTAGAGAAACAACTTAAAAAATGCAAGAATCTGTACAACCAATCCCGTTTATCTGATAATGATAATATGGCCATATCGGGATAAATAAATTTAATACTCTAAAAAATATTAAAGAAATATAAGTATCTTATCTCGAAGAGTCTTTTGCTCAAAAAATCACACTTCAACCAAATATACAAAAAATGTATTAAAAATACATTAAAAAACAAATTAAAAACAACTTAAAAAACAATATGTACAACCAAACTGTTTTATCTGATGATAATAATAGGGTCATATCTGGATGCAAGAAATACATTTACTTCACTAAAATGATTAAAGAAATATGTGTCTTATCTCGAAGAGTCTCTTGCTCAAAAAGTCACACTTCAACCAAATATATTATTCTTCAAATACTGCTCTATGAAAAGCCGAACTAAGAATAAGAGTTTTTCGTTGCGCATTAGAGGAAATAATAATAAATAATAATACAATAATTTATTTAAAGTGGCAAATGCGTGCAAAATGCACGCTTACATGACCACTAACAAACAAAAAAAGAACATCAAAAGTCACAGATAATTAGTTAATTGCTGAAATGGAAATGGATTTGGCGTTTGAAGCACGGCATATATGTTGATTGGCGGATTGAATAGGCAGTTGATTTCACGAGAGAGGAGCAGCCACAACGAAGGAGCGGAAGCCAAAAGAGGTAGAGTAGTTTGGGACATGTAAAAGAAGGGAATTACGGGAACGCAGAGCACAATACACAGTACGAGAATTGTCGAGAAAAGGAAGGTTGAGAAATGAAGGGGTATGAGAAGTTATAAGGCGAAAAGCAATGATAAGAAGACGAATTTGAAAACGACAATAACTGGTAGGCCAATCAAGAGAAACAAGATATTAGGATGTATGATCGAAACTACAAAGACGGAGGAGAACTCGGACGGCAGCGCTGATGATGTGTTGTAAAGGAAGAAGAGTGGATTTAGGTGAGTTGGAAAAAAGAATAAGACAGTAATCAAGTCTTGAGAAAAGAAGAGAAGATATGAGAGTCATACAAGAAGGGAAATCGATCAATCTACGAACTTGACGGAGATTGCGGAGTATCAAGGTATATGAGCGTACTTTATCACTAACGAAAGGTTTAAGTGAAAGTCGGTTGTCGAAATGAAAGCCTAGGAAAACGAGATTATCAACGATTGGAAGAATTGTAGAATTTAATGATACGGAGGGAGGTTCGAAGCCGAGGCGTCGAGGTAGGATCCACATAATTTTGGATTTATCAGGATTCAGAGAAAGGCGAAGGGAAGAAAGATGATTGGAAATTGAGACAAGACAGCCCGAAGCGGAAACACTAAGATCGTGAATACGATAAACAGGTGCATGAGCATAGATGAGAATGTCATCAGCATATTGCATAACATGGAAGTTAAATTTATGAGAAATCGACGACAAGTCAACGAGAAGAAGAGAAAAAAGCATAGGGCCTAATACGGAATCTTGTGGAACACCGGTCGGGATGGATGAAGGATGGGAGAGAGAAGAGTTAGAATAGACGCGAAATGTACGGTTTGACAGATATGAAGAAAACCATGATACAGTGGGTAAAGAGAAGCCATAATCATGACGAAGGCGATGGAGAAGAATCGAGTGATCGACGATGTCAAAAGCAGACGATAGATCAAGAGAAACTATGACACTACATAATTTATGATCGCGCGAGATGAGTAAGTCATTATAAACTTTAAGACAAGCAATTTCAGTAGAGTGATTAGAGCGAAAAGCAACTTGGAAGGGAGGAAACAAGTTAGAGGAAAAGAGATATGTATTAACTTGCTTGAGAACGAGACGCTCAAGGAGTTTAGAGAGGGTTGGGAGAAGTGAGATTGGACGGTACGAAGATGGTAGTGAGGAGTCGAGAGATTGCTTTTTGATTTGAGGACGAACAGTGGCGCATTTCCAGATGGAAGGAAATGTACGGCTACGGATGGACGAGTTGAACAATGTGGTTAGGAAGGGTGATATAGAGGAGCAGATATTTTTAAGCAAGTGAGTTGGAATTGGGTCAGAAGGAGAGGTTTTATTAGGTAATGACAGCAGAACCGAAGAAACTTCATCAGACGAAACGGGAAGAAGGTGGAATAGTTCTGGGAGGGAAGTATCTAAAGAGAAGAGTGGGTACAAGGGGGCTACGGGTAGTAGGGAAAGTAAATTAGATAGCTTAGTTTGTAGATAATAAGAAAATTCATCAGGATTTATATTACAAGAAGTATATGATCGTGAAAGAATTGAGTTTAAGATTTTCCAATGAGATTTAGAGTTGGAAGATGACTCGAGTTGATTTCGCCAAAAGATAGTACGTTTAGTACGTATAAGAATAAGATGTGAACGGCGTAGAGAAAAGTAGGAATCACAGAGATTTGGAGGGAGTGAGTTGGGAGAACGTTTAAGAAAACGATTATACACACGAAAAGAGTGACGGAGTCGACGCTTAGAAAGACTACAGTCAGAATTGAACCAGGGAGCATGGCGCAAGCGCTGAGAGCGTCGGAGTCGACTAGGCAGAAGTTTATTGATAATAGACATAAGTTCAGAATCAAACAGAATGCAGAGATCATCGGGAGAGATATAGTTAAGAGGAAGTGAAAAGAGTGAAGAATTGAGTAAGGCTGTGCAGAGAATAGGGATATCGAGAAGTTTCCAGGGTCGACTTGGTGTGGATATTGGTGGAGGCGGAGACGGAGGATGGGGACGAGTAAGAGTAAGAGTGACAAGGAAATGATCGGACAAACCGGGATCAGTAATTGACAAGGAAGTATAGTCATTGAAGCAGATAGGGACAGCGATGATGTCGAGAGCACCGCCGAGAATATGAGTTGGGCTTGTTGAAAGTAATTTATAGTTAAAATCAGAAAAAAGATTAGTTAAAGTGATAGAGTCAGGGTCAGCCGGGCGATCGAGACGAATGTTAAAGTCCCCGAGAACAAAAGAAGGAGTATAAGACAAGGAACAGTGAGACATAAGATCTGCAAGTTCGGTAAAGAAGATACGTGAGGGGGCAACTGAACCTGGACGGTATATAACCTTAAGTTCCAGAGGGAAAGGAGTTGATAATCTGTATATGAGTAATTCGAACGAGGTGTAACGGATGTTAACGTTAATTTTACGTAAAGACATTGGGTTACGAGCAATGACAACTATACCGCTATGGTTAAAATCAGTAGATGTATGAGAGGCAATTGGACGAGCTGATTCAACTAAAGAACAACCAGAGCGACATAGACGACGAATAGCAAGATTGTCGGAGTCACAATGCCAGGATTCGGTAATGCAGAGAATATCGATAGATAATTGATCGAAGATATCAAGGAGCATATCAGCTTTATGAAGAATGGAGCGAGTGTTGAATAGACTAAGACGAAAAGTATGCTTAGGAGCGAGATCGAAGAGCGAAGAAGACAAGGGGTAGAGATGGGACGCCATCGAATTTTTGGCCTTGTGTGTACAACGTGAAAATTTCTATTGATTTGACGTATAGATAAGGATGACTCGCCGTTTGTTTCACGTCGATGTTTCTCAATGCGAGCTAAATTGAGCTGGGCAATATCAGAAGGGGAGCGGTCAGGAAAGATACGACTAGTAGACGAAGTGGTAAGAAGTTTAAAACGTTGGGAAAGTACCAAGGATGCATGTGAACTATGTCGGAAAACAATTTTTAGGAGTGGAGGACTGAGATGATTGGATTTAGTGGATTTGTTTAAACGGATCAAAGATACAGGAGCGATATTATTGAAGAGGGATGGATTATTATCAGGAAGAATGGTTGCTAGGATAGACCTGAAAGCAGATACATCATCATCGAGGCGGCATTGATGAGAAGCAGATTCGGAAACCTTTAAATTAGATATGATAATGCATCGATCGCGCGAAGGAAAACGATTACGTAGTGGTGGACGGAAAGACCTGGTAGCAGTAGAGGCAGAAGAGCAGATAAACGTGGGAATGACAGGGGTGCTAAGTGAAGATTTAAGATAGTTTGGAGCATGTGTGACAGGAGTGGAGTGTTGAATCGGTTGATCGGAGATGTTACTGGAGATGATTTTGACGGAAGGATGTAAATTATTGATAGGTGATACGGTTGGAGCATGTGTGACAGAAGTGGATTGTTGAATAGGTTGAACGGAGATGTTACTGGAGATAATTTTGACAGAATGATGTAAATTATTGAGAAGTGATACGGTAGTAAATTATTGAGAAGTGATACGGTAGAGGTAGAGTAAGGAGTACGTGAAGAGAAGAAAGAAGTATGAGATGTATTTAGATGTGGGGATGAATAGGAAAAATGAGGTACGAGATGAAGGCCTTTACTGTTTGCATTGTTAGGAAGATGAAGATTATGGGAAGTTTTATCCGTAGTTAAAGGAGGAGTGTGTGTGAGAGAAGTTTCAAGAACGGGTTTCATAGATTACGAAGGAGTTAGTAAGCAAACGGATGACGACGATAGATTGGAAGATATGTTGTCGTTTGTTGATGTTCCATGTATAACAGCGGTCTAAGTCGACTGAAAGATATCAAGTTTATTTATTAAGCACAAATCTGTTTTGTTAGCGTTCAGAACGTCTCCACCGTTTGAGTGGTCATTCTTCATTAGCTTACCTACGAGGGCAGCACAACAGAAGCCGCAGAGAAAATTCCGATTTGAAACGTTGTCCTCGTCAGTGAAAGGAATGGCAACGTGAGTCCAAACATTGCAGTTCTTGTTGTCGCATCCAATTTGCTTTTCGATGTAAGCTTCCTTGACGGACTTGAGTTGCTGGCCGACATTTTTAGTTAGCTTTCTCTTTGCCATAATAAAATGTTAATTAGTTAGTTATAATCAAGAATGTTTAAACTCCGTTAGTCTGCAAGTCGTTAGTTGTAAGTAGCGAGCGGATGTCGTCGATGGTTGTCGATGGTTGTCGATAATTGTCAAGCGGATGGTTGTCGTTAGTTGTCGTCGAAGGTTGTCGTTGGTTGTCTGGAACTGAAATCTGGAACTGAAATTGTATGTTTATTAGAAACCGAAAATTTTTTAAGGTTGAAAAGTAGTTATCGATGAAAATATTATTGGAAACATTTGCTGAAACGTTCTTTCCTACTTTAAATGATAGTATATTGATTCTTATACGTACTAAACGTACTATCTTTTGGCGAAATCAACTCGAGTCATCTTCCAACTCTAAATCTTATTGGAAAATCTTAAACTCAATTCTTTCACGATCATCTACTTCTTGTAATATAAATCCTGATGAATTTTCTTCTTATCTACAAACTAAGCTATCTAATTTACTTTCCCTACTACCCGTAGCCCCCTTGTACCCACTCTTCTCTTTAGATACTTCCCTCCCAGAACTATTCCACCTTCTTCCCGTTTCGTCTGATGAAGTTTCTTCGGTTCTGCTGTCATTACCTAATAAAACCTCTCCTTCTGACCCAATTCCAACTCACTTGCTTAAAAATATCTGCTCCTCTATATCACCCTTCCTAACCACATTGTTCAACTAGTCCATCCGTAGCCGTACACTTCCTTCCATCTGGAAATGCGCCACTGTTCGTCCTCAAATCAAAAAGCAATCTCTCGACTCCTCACTACCATCTTCGTACCGTCCAATCTCACTTCTCCCAACCCTCTCTAAACTCCTTGAGCGTCTCGTTCTCAAGCAAGTTAATACATATCTCTTTTCCTCTAACTTGTTTCCTCCCTTCCAAGTTGCTTTTCGCTCTAATCACTCTACTGAAATTGCTTGTCTTAAAGTTTATAATGACTTACTCATCTCGCGCGATCATAAATTATGTAGTGTCATAGTTTCTCTTGATCTATCGTCTGCTTTTGACATCGTCGATCACTCGATTCTTCTCCATCGCCTTCGTCATGATTATGGCTTCTCTTTACCCACTGTATCATGGTTTTCTTCATATCTGTCAAACCGTACATTTCGCGTCTATTCTAACTCTTCTCTCTCCCATCCTTCATCCATCCCGACCGGTGTTCCACAAGATTCCGTATTAGGCCCTATGCTTTTTTCTCTTCTTCTCGTTGACTTGTCGTCGATTTCTCATAAATTTAACTTCCATGTTATGCAATATGCTGATGACATTCTCATCTATGCTCATGCACCTGTTTATCGTATTCACGATCTTAGTGTTTCCGCTTCGGGCTGTCTTGTCTCAATTTCCAATCATCTTTCTTCCCTTCGCCTTTCTCTGAATCCTGATAAATCCAAAATTATGTGGATCCTACCTCAAAGATATAAAATGTTACCCTTAAAAAAGATTTATTTTTACGTAGCAAATGCGTGCCGGAGCACGCTTACATGACCACACAAAAAATCTAATCATGTGTCGAGAAGAAGGGAACGGAGGCGGTATTTCAATGTGATAAAAGAGGGAGAGCGGCGGACGTCAAGAGTATCTGATTTCAGGCGAGGGGCGGCGATGTGGAAGGATCGCAAACCGTAGTTGTTGGAGTAATTGGGAACGATGGAATGACGGTAACGCAGCGATAGAGAAGTGGGGCGATTGTCGTCTAAGATAGGGAGATTGATGAACGATGGAAAGCCGCCAGCGATGAGACGAAATGTTACGAGGAGGCGGATTTGGAAACGGATGTAGATGGTGGGCCAGAAGAGTTGGAAAATATATGTGGATGTGTGGTCGCGGCAACGAAGACGTAGGAGTAATCGAACGGCGTAGTAGATGATGTGCTTTGGGGGTAGGATGATGGATTTCGAAGAATTGACGAAAAGGCTGAGGCAGTAATCAATTTTAGTAAAAGGAACTATGAAAGAAGAGACGTACAAGAACGGAAGTCGATAAGGTGGCGAATATGGCGTATGTCACGGAGAATTAAGTTAGACTACGGACCTTGAGTATGATGAATTAGACATTTAACGCATACGAATACACTTTTTCATTTGAAACGAACAACGAAGATCCAAATTCAAATCTTTCCGTACGTTCCCCGTAATCTTAACTCAATTTGATTATTACAGAAATATGATTATAAACTAACGTTTGTCCAGTGTTTAAAAAAGGCGACAGGTCTTGTGTAGATATCTACAGACCAATAAGCTTAACTTGCATGTGTTGTAAAGTGTTGGAACGATTAATATTTATCCATATGAATCGTCATATTTCAAATAATAATATATTACATCCGGCCCAGCATGGATTTTCCGAACGTCGAAATGCTCAAATCTTTTGATTGCTAGGCATAATTGGACAAAATCATTTAATATGGGTTTCGATACTGACGTCGTATTTGTCGATTTTCTCGAGCATTTGATACTGTAGATCATCGTGTTCTTATAGAAAAACTTAGACAATATAGTTTTAATTCAGTAATTGACAATTGAATTATTGTGTATTTGAGAGGAAGAAGTGTTGCAGTCCGTGTCAATGGAATCCTATATAATTGGGTTTGTATATATACCGGCGTTCCACAAGGATCCATTCTTGAACCCGTACTGTTCAATCTTTACATTAATGAATTTCCGTTTCTGCTTCAGTGAAAGTCGTGAGATATCATTAAATTATTAGTTGTGGAATGACCCTCGAGAAAGCGGTGTTGAGTATTGGAAAGTATATTCTTAGCTTCAAGGTGTGCAATTAAGTGCTTAAGGAGCAGCCGTTCAACTATTCGACAACACACACGTAAGACTTATCGGCTTATGGTTTTTAGGATCTGTGTGATCATTCTTTTTGAATACTGGAGTAGTTATCGAGCCTTATTAGTCATCAGATACCTGTCCCAGTGTGGCGGAGGACAAGAATATGTTGTAGAGTGGAATGTAGATGCTATCAGCAATATAATGTAAAAATGTTGACGGTAAATTTTCAGGACCAGAACATGCCGACTATTTTAAACACATTAGTTTATGTTGAATTAATAGAGCACTTAGCGAACTAGGAAAATACCTAGACTATATGATACAATAACTAGCCAGGTCATTCGATGGTCTTGATGACGCCTTTGAAAGGGTAGAAAATTGTCGTGCGAATTCGTTTGCTATTTCTCGTTCATTAGACAAGGACAGACCGTCACGATTTTTGATCGAGAAAGTTTTTTGAAAACTGTTTTGACGTTTAGTAATGTAATTAAATAATTCTCGTGGATTTGAACAATAATTATCAGTGATAGCCTTTTCGAAACCTGCCTTGCTACGTCTTTTGTACCATAATGCTTTTTTGCGGATACATTTATAATCGTCAAAACTCGCATTTCCGGCTTTATAAGATTTGAATTTTTTTTGACGTGCAGATATCGCTTTCTTAATATCATAGTCAAACCATATAGGACAGTGGTTAGTTTTTCTAAAACAACAGGTATGAGAGAATCTATTTAGAATGCCACAAAGCGTGTTCCTGAAATATATATTCAGGCCTGTTCCACTTCAACAGTGAATGCGTCCGGCCAAGAACACCAAACTAAGCATTACCTGGCACTATATATGTCAGTTCTGAAATGATTTATCCGCCTAACTGAAGATTTACTTAGATGGCAATTGGTGTTAATATTTATCAACAGAATAACGTGATTAGAAAGACCAATGGGATCCAAATGTTCAATAAATTCAACAAACGCTTCTGACGTTGTCAGAACTAAATCAACAAGCGAGTTCGAAGAAGAACCAAGTCTAGTAAATTCACTGACGTGTTAAGATAAACAAAGTTCATTCATTGCATCAAGCAAAGCAACTGAGCCCGGATCAGTACCAGCGGTGCATGTGTATGTAACCCAGTTTACGGACGGCATATTAAAATCACCAAGAATTAAAATATTAGGAGCTAAACTGAGACGATCGAACACATTTATAATGGAGTTTGTAGATGAACAAGGACTGCGGTATACAACAACGATGTTTAGTAAGAAAGGGATATTTATTTCCACCCATACAACTCTTTTAATTCGTCGGAATCCTCAATATTTAATATTAGCCAGGAGTGTAGATCATCTCGTAAATATAGTAAAACACCCCCACCTAAGCGAGTAGTCCTATCACTTCTAGATAAGACATAACCGTCCATCGCAATTTAATTGGAAGATATTTGAGGTTTTAACCAAGATTCGGTAAAGACCATTATAACGGGATGTTTTTGTTGAAGCAAATGACGAATTTCATCGATCTTATTTATTATACTACGTAAAATAGAATACATTACTTTAACACTACTACATCGCATTAAAGGATTGGAAACCTTTAATGTTGTTGTAACGGTTTTTAACAAAACCGTTACAACAATATTAGCGTATGTGAAAGAACCATTAGTACTACCTGACTGGACGAACACGGATGCATTAATCATACCGGCGCTACATCGCGGAGGGCATCCTGTTGGAGGGAGGTATGCAGTTTGAGCCAACGAATGTACAGACGCCTCCGCACAACTTGAAAATTTTTGATCATTAAACCGTGTTCACCTGCAGACAATCGTTTTGATAATTCTGTCTTAGCGGCAGATAAACGAATACGATCACCCCAATTCAAATCTTTCAAAATGCGAATATCAAAACCTTTTAAATGGAAAGAATGACGAAAAATGATGTCGACAGTATAGTCGAATTCAGAACGACCTTAAGCAACCGAGGACGATCATTATCCTTAAGTAATCGGCATAATCTGAATGCCGCGCGAAATTGTAAATCATTCAGACATGTGTGTGACAATCATGGAGAACAACAGATATAATTGAACGAACATATGTCAGGTCGTCATCAAGTCTGCAATGGTTATTAAGTGCTAAAGATTCCCTGGCATTTCTGATTATAATACATTTATGCCTGTCTCCATATTTCAAAGACTGATCAGCCCTCACTTTTTGCATAACATTTCCCTGAGTAACAGAGCGACGATCGGTTTGATTAGTCTGCTCTGTATGTTGCTCTGTAATATCTATAATTCGATCATTTGATTCCAAATAATTCTTTGCAGGACGATCCTCATTATGATTTAATTTGTAGGGTTCCCAAGCTAGGTGCATGCATGCTAGCTGTATGATATAATGTTATCGAATGTTGTTGTAGCGGAACAGTAGTGTTTGACATCGAGTAGGTCGAATCCGAGTGGTGTGGCTGCGAGTTGTGAGCCATTTCAGAGCAGACAGCAAATACGTTCGGTTCATCGTTATCTACCCGGTTTTTATTACTTCCAGACTGTGATTTAGGGATGCTAGCCAAGGTAGCACGTTTGTGCAGGTTGCATTCAGCTGATACGCATACGGTAGAAACTTCGTCTACCGGTATAGATCCATTTAGAACTTGAGAACATTCGTCACACTGCAATGCATTTTCCAATTGCTTTAAGCGTTCAACCAACACATTGATTTGCTTCGCCGTACAAAATCCGCAATAAAATGATGGCCCGTCACCGGTATCATCACCCAAATCACAAATTTATGTTATCGATATCCAAATTCGACAACCGCTAGTTGAGCATTCAACTTGTACACTCGAATTTATTGTTGTTATCGGCATCCCCTAAGTTTGCGTGCCACCTTTTGATACATTTTTCTTCTTGGCACATATCGTCAGGAGAAAGTTGTTGATATTTGTTTCGTAGTTCTCGTCTCGAATATTATCGTTTTGTTGTCATTGAACAGACTGTCAATATGTATATATTTGTGTGTTTAAGCTGTTAAAATTTTTGTTATCTAACAATACCCAGTGATCTGATCTTAAAGCTGGACGATCTGAAAGCTGAAAGATTGTTTAAGCTGTTAAATATTTGTTCTGATTCTAGTTAAATATTTTTGTTTCAAATTATATGAATTATTAACGTCTGAAATATCTGAATCTTAAGATTCAGATATTTAGTTTATATTAAATATACTTTTTTAAATTTAAACAAAATATAACTGATCTGATTTATTGGAATGATTTCTTGTGTAACAAGAAATCATTTGTTCGTTATCTAAAAGCTAATTTCCAAACGACTAAGTCTTCCGTGTCAGTAAATGCCTGGATGTGAAATTGTCGAACACGTCAACGTATCCTTGCGACGGAAGTCGTTCACTTCAATGAACAAGTATCGTTTACATAACGTCTAGCATCTGAATTCTTTATGAATACATCGAATCGCTTTGTATTTTTCATATTTGCTCAAAAGCTTAATTATACGAGAGCTTTAAAACCTCAACGAAAAATTTAGTGCAGAATGTTTAGATCGGTTGATTTTAAAAACGTTTTTGTATTCCGAAATTTGTTACTAGTTCTCGACCCTTAGACATTTTCAGGAAGGATCTGGCCACATTTTGCATTAATGCGTTAAAATCATAAAGGCTGCTAAGAGACTGAAAATATTATGCATAATGCAAGCTGATTATAATGCAAGGTGGTTATAATGAAAGATTGTTATAATGCAAGAGGGTTATTATACAAGGTTGTTGTAATGCAAAGTGGTTATACTGATCCAAGTTGTCTTAATGAGGTATACATTTGAAATACTAGTTATTTTAGGTTTAAAAAGATACTATAGAATAATTTTGTATATTGGACTTACAGATAATTTACATTTAATTTACATGTTTCATATGACTTATCGCAAGCCGCTTTTCCTCTAACTTATTTCCTCCCTTCCAAGCCGCTTTTCGCTCTAATTACTCTACCGAAATTGCATGTCTTAAAGTTTATAACGACTTACTCATATCGCGCGATCATAAATTATGTAGTGTCATAGTTTCTCTTGATCTATCGTCTGCTTTTGACATCGTCGATCACTCGATTCTTCTCCATCGCCTTCGTCATGATTATGGCTTCTCTTTACCCACTGTATCATGGTTTTCTTCATATCTATCAAACCATACATTTCGCGTATATTCTAACTCTTCTCTCTCCCATCCTTCGTCCATTCCGTCCGGTGTTCCGCAAGGCTCCGTATTAGGCCCTATACTTTTCTCTCTTCTTCTTGGTGATTTGTCTTCGATTTCTCATAAATTTAACTTCCATGTTATGCAATATGCTGATGACATTCTCATCTATGCTCATGCACCTGTTTATCGTATTCACGATCTTAGTGTTTCTGCTTCCGACTGTCTTGTCTCAATTTCCAATCATCTTTCTTCCCTTCGCCTTTCTCTGAATCCTGATAAATCCAAAATTATGTGGATCCTACCTCGACGCCTCGGCTTCGAACCTCCCTCCGTATCATTAAATTCTACAATTCTTCCTATCGTTGATAATCTCGTTTTCCTAGGCTTCCATTTTGACAACCGACTTTCACTTAAACCTTTCGTTAGAGATAAAGTACGCTCATCTACCTTGATACTCCGCAACCTCCGTCAAGTTCGTAGATTGATCGATTTCCCTTCTTGTATGACTCTCATATCATCTCTCCTTTTTTCTAGACTCGATTATTGTCTTAGTCTATTTTCCAACTCACCTAAATCCACTCTTCTTCCCCTACAACGCATCGTCAACGCAGCTGTCCGAATTCTCCTCCGTCTTCGTCGTTTTGATCACACATCCTACCATCTTGCTTCTCTCGATTTGCCTACAATTTATTGTCGTGTTCAAATTCGTCTTATCGTTGCTTTCCGTCTTGTAACTTTTCATACCCCTTCATTTCTCAACCTTCCTTTTCTTGATAATTCCCGTCCTGTTTACTGTTCCTTGCGTTCCTGTAATTCCCTTCTTTTACATGTCCCAAACTACTCTACCTCCTTTGGACTCCGCTCCTTCCTGGTGGCTGCTCCTCTATCGTGGAATCATCTGCCCATTCATATACGCCAATCAACTTCCCTGCAGTGCTTCAAACGACAAATCCGATCCCATTTTAACAATTTAACTGCTTGACTTTCTCATTTTTGTTTGTGGACTTGTAAGCGTACAGCTTGTACGCATTTGCCACATTAAATAAATTTGTATTATTATTAAGCATTCGATAGAGTTATTCCCAATTTGCTAGTAAACAAATTATCTAACATTGGCGTACGGGGCTCTTTGTTACGATGGATTCAATCATTCGTAAGCAACTGCTCGTTTGCAGTACGCATAAGCCATTATCTTTCTGGTTACTCAATGATGACGACAGGCGTCCCGCAGGGATCGGCCATTAGTCCGACTCTCTTTAATATATATGTAAATGATATTACAAACAACTTAACGTCGGAATGTGTTACCTACGCAGATGATATTAAGGTTTGGAGGCGAATTATTGATGAGTCCGATGTTAGCGCTCTTCAAAAAGACCTGGATTCCGTAAATAAATGGAGTATATCTAATGGGATGATGATAAATGCGACTCCTTCAAACAACTTCCTGTTTTGGATTCTATTGTTCATCCCCATATATTGGACTCGAGCAGCGTCGGTCTTGATGTAGATAACAAATGTTCCGCCCTCAAGCATGCAAATGTTGATTTGTCAACTCCTGTTAACACTTCCTCGGGCAGTGATTGTTCTCAAAACTGTCCTCTAGGTAGCGATTGTACTGAGCGTCCTTGTGCTTACCCGCAGCAACTGCATCACCGCTGCAGTTTATGTGTTGCTCCTCTAGTAGCCCCGTTTATTGAGAGCGTTAAGGATCTTGCAAAGGCTAGTCAGATTATAGTTAGGCCTATAGATAATCTACGACAAATAGTTAGCCTTCCAAATAATAAACAACATGCAGTGATTCCTCCAAATCATCGTCGGCCATCGATTACCCCTGAGACTAATTCTTCATTAGTTCCGTCTGCTAGCCCTAAACAATTTAGCTCTAGACAATTTAACTCCAGAAGAGAGTTAAACGTTATCGTGAGCGGTGTTGAAGAATCTCTCAGTAACAATTCCCAAAGTAGACTGGATGACGATATTATGCATCTTCGCGCAGTGTTTTCTAAGATTTTTCTCCAGTGCGATGTGGATGTTGCGAAGTGTCTTAAAGTTCGAAGAGTTTTTCGTCTAGGCAAGAAACTTTCAGATAGACCTAGACTTCTAGAAGTTGTTCTAGACTCAAAAGATCATGTTGACTTCCTACTCAAGCATGCATTTAGATTATCGCGCTCTGATTTTCATATACTCCGTGATTTATCTCCTGCAGATCGTTTGAGAAGACACGAGGCTTTCAACGAGCTGCATCGACGGCTGGAAAGTGGTGAGGGTAACTTATGTGTACGGAATTTTCGGGTGGTCAAGTGGCGTCCGACTGTCCGGTGGCATCCCTTACTCCTGTAGAGTCAGACCTCTTTAGTAGTGATGGTTCGTGTGTAGGAAAACTAGTAGACTTCGATAGTGTCACCGAGCGTGTCAAATTTTCCCATTATACGAACATTTTTGTCGGTTATTCAAATGTTCGTAGTCTCCTGGCTTAGTTTTCGGAAATTAAATTCATAGTTACTTCGAAACGTTTTGATGTATTTTGTATAACCGAAACATGGCTACATTCTGACATTTCGGACGACTGTTTTGCCATCCCTAACTATTTTGTAATACGTTCGGATCGCTCATGTGGTAAACGTGGAGGTGGGGTAGCCGCCTATGTGCGAAATAGTCTCCTGGTATCGAATATCTCGGCTTTTCGCGACGATATTGGTTATTCCTTTGAAGGTCTTGCTTTTACACTGGGAAATGGTCAACGATCCCGATTCTACGTCCTTTACCGTTCTCCGTCCTATGAATTAAGATTAGACTCTCTTAAATCACATTTGCTGAGTTTATCTTCGTATCCTCTGATTTTGCTCCTGGGAGACTTCAATATCCCCCAAATAGACTGGAAAAATAGTCATTCACGACCAATTCACGGAATTGGGAAAGTACTGAGTGACTTTCTGTTACTCGAGATGCTACTAGTTCAACATATTAAAGAACCTACTTGTGTGACAGGGACGCCTTCTATACTCGATTTGGTCTTTACTAAGTGTTTGGGTGACGTTTCAGGTGTTCGTTATGACGCACCAATTGGCAATAGCGATCACTGTGTACTCTCTATGCGGCTGTCGCTGTTCAACAGAGCCTCACAAAACTCTAATTTTAAAAAACGTTGTTGGGTAGGTGTTGATGCTAATCAACTAGCTGCAAGCTTCCCAAAAAATATATGTGATAGTCTTCGTATCCACTTCGGTTTGGAGGTTCCTGTAGTCTTTGATCTGCTCCATGATGAATTGATGCGAATTTCTGATATCTTTGCTCCGCTACGTGCCTGCAAGTTCAAGCATGGACATCCTCCTTGGTTCGACAGAGAGCTTCTTGATGCTATAAGATCCCGCAACAAATTGTGGCGCGAATTTAGGCGTTCTTCTGCTTCAAAACGTGCCTACATCGACTCTCGGAACTTATGCAATCGGCTAAAATTTCAGAAACGCTATTCGTACGAAGATAGTATCGCCAGGGATGCATCTTTGAATCCTAGGAGGTTTTGGTCTTATGTAAGAAACAACAGAACACTTGTCGCCACAATTAGCTCAATCCAAACGCCAACTGAAACTTTGACCGATCCGTCTCTAATCGCCCAACATTTAGCTGATGGCTTCTTGGTACAGGCTTTGACCTCTAACAAACTGCATGACTTTAGTTGGAAGTATGTTCCGGTTGCTCATCGGTGTTGTGTTCGTCCACTCAGAGTGGATGAGGTGTTGAACGAGGTTATGAAGCTCGATTCGTTTACATCTCCGGGACCAGACAATATCGCCCCCTTCCTCGTCAAATCCCTAGCGAACGAACTGAGCAATGATTTAACTATGTTTTTCAGATACAGCTTAGACACATCTTGGATTCCTGACAGTTGGAAGTGTGCAATTGTGGTGCCTATTCCCAAAAAGCATCCTGCTAGCTTTTGCGCAGACTTTCGGCCCATTAGCTTAACTAGCGTATTCTGCAAACTTTTAGAAAGAATCATTGCTAGTAGAATCAGGGATCATTTGGATCGTAATCACATATTGGTTGAATCTCAACATGGTTTCAGCATCGGACGTTCATGCCTTACTAACCTACTAACTGCGCGTGAAAATGGGCTGATGCTCTGGGGGCTGGGTTTCAGGTTCATACAGTATTCCTTGATTTTTCGAAAGCTTTTGATAGGGTACCACACGACGGCATAGTGTCTTTACTGTATCACTATAGACTTCATTCATATATTTGTGAGTGGGTCAGGGAATTTCTATCGAATAGGTCTTTCCGAGTTTGTGTGGGGGCGTGTTTTCTTATTCGGTATATTAATTCTGGCGTACCGCAGGGATCAGTCCTTGGTCCACTGCTCTTTATAATCTTCATTAATGATCTGCTACTCCGCTTATCATGCTCTCATCTAGCGTTTGCAGACGATCTAAAGATTTGGTCGATCATTAGAAGTCCTGCTGATCGAGTATCGTTACAAAATGATCTAAACTCCCTGATCAAGTGGTGCGATTCTACCGGACTACGGTTGAATGTTGATAAATGTGTCCTCATGCAACTAGGTCGCCCTATTGAAACTCTAAGGTACTTTATTAGAGATATGGTCTTAAAGGAAGTGTCTCAACATAAGGATTTAGGGATTATTGTTCATAGATCCTTGAAAACAAAGTTGAACACCGATTTCTTTCTAGGTAAAGCTACTAGTGCGTTATATTGTATTAAAAATGCATTCCTCAGGTTAAGCTGTCACATGTTCAAGAGGTTATTCATCTCCATCGTCAGGCCACACTTGGAGTACTGCATTCAGGCTTGTTTCCCTGTCTCTAAGCAAGAACTATTAGACCTGGAGTCTATTCTTAGGCGCGTATCGAGGCTCTGTATTGGCTTAAGTGGTATTGACTATTATGTACGTCTAAGTCGTATTGGGATGTTGTCGGTACGTGAGAGGTTCATATCCTTGGAAATGCTATGTATATGGCATATGTCGAATGATGTGGTAGGTTATCCCACCGATGTAATCACTAGGCGGGTAGATCAGTTGCGGGGACATAGCAGAGTCTTGTATAAATTTAGATTTGGCAGATTACCAAAAGTGTATAGACTCTCAAGGAGAGGAATTAACATGTGGAATTCGTTGCCTGAGGAAGTCGTTGCAGCCCCCAGTTTGAGAACGTTTAAATCACGATGCTACAAATGGATACATGAACAATGCCGCCATTCAACACTACCACTGGAATACCCTAATTAGCTACGTTGACTGACCATTTGCTTTTGTTTTATTTTTTTGGACTCTGCCTGAATAGCCTTTTGGCTTTGGTATGTATTTTTTTTAAAGAAAAATTTTTATTTTCGTAAAACATACAAGAATGTGTCCAAAAGTAAAGAACTAAAGAATTCAAAAATCCAATCATAAGCTAAGTTATTTCTCTTTAATTCGAATCTTCCGGCTTTCGTGACATCTCTTCTGTTGATCGAAAATGATCGTGAATAGGTTTTCCATATGTAGAGCGTGGCGCTCTTAAACAGGCAGATGCAGCACGAGCTAAGGCAAATGAAATTTTCTCTCGTATATTTTTTATTATTTGAGGATATGGGAGTTCGCGTTTTGAGCTTAATTTTGACGCTATTTGCTTCATTATCCTATTAGATTCCTGACTTGATCCTCCTGAAGACGAAAAAATTAACGGACTGAAATGCGCCTGTTCTAAACTTAAAATTCGCTCTCCATACTTCGAAATTTTTCGTTTTTCATGGTATTCAAAGTCAGCCTTACACTCAGTTCGGGAGTTAGAGGGAGCATGTACATTAAATATTGCGACATCCAAAAATGTCCGCTCAAACCGGCTTCCGAATAGTCCACTACATACAACATCCAGACGCGCTTCTTTCGATATGCTTGTGCTATTGTTGTTAAAACGATAATCAGATGGAACGGTTGCTAATACTGGTTCAACCTCCACGCCACTGCATATCCCGCTTAAGAGATGAGAAAATATATCCCTTACTTCATTATGCCTGATAGATGGTAGCGCTCCGGTCTTGCACGAAAATGCATGATTGATAGTCATTTCTGAAGAACATATGCATTTTTTATTTTCTAATGCTCGCAAAGACCATCCATAGCGACCTGCTAATGCATCGCTAAACTCATTGTTTGTAAGCCGAAACCCCTCGTGACGTAGAGGTAGGGAAGATAGCCACGATGAAGCTCCCTTGTAACTAGCATGTGCCAATATCTTAAAGTAATCCGATGGTAGAGATTTTAGTATTAATTCTTTCCTCGATTTGGCTACATTTAATCTCATGTATGAAATATTTCTAGCTGTTTGAGTTTGAACATCCCTCAGGTTTTCTCCCGTATATCCGTCTCGATAGGTTTCGTACATTCTACGAGAATAATCGTACTCCAAGTCAGCGATGTATTCCGGATCAACTAACCCAATGCCCCCTAACTTGAACGGTAGAGTTAATAATTCTTTATGTGCTTGTTCAATTTTCGCTTGTGTGATTGACTCAATAAAACCGCTATACAATAGGTTTTTAAGACATCTAGTGACATCCGTGCACATTGGTACTGTTCTGTAAGTATATATCCATTTCCATTGCACAGAGTGTATTAACCCGGAATAAGCAGTTTGTCGATCAATTTTACTAACTTCAACTAATCTTTCAAGTGTGGATGCCCAGGATGTTACCCTGGTTTTTATAATATCCAAAACATCAGCTTCTGCTCCAATGGGAGTTCCGAGTACTTCGATAGCACGCTCACTTATTTTACATTCAGAGAAGTTGCTAGTGTCGAATTCATGTTCCTTGTGTATTAGCAGCTGTGTCTTTAGTGGATTAACGTAATAGCCAAATTTTGGGCCTATTGTTTTTAGTATTTCCCAGGCTTTATATAAATCATCGCTAGGACCGACAAAATTTGCATCGTCTGCGTACCATCGTTGAATCACGGATGGTAAACATTTTTGAATATGAAGGATGAGTGGTAGAGTCGAAACGGCAAATGCAGCCATGGCCAAAGGGTCACCTTGAGTGAAACCCTCTTTTGAAAATATCGGATCACTACCAGTAAACATTGTTGATGATTTTATGTATAAGTTCACTAGTATTGTTTCAAGAGACGGACAAATGAATTTTATGTTTGCTAATGTTAGACGTCGATTTACGGAATTAAAAGCGTTTGTTGCATCCACGGCCAGTAAGCCAAAGTCAACCCGAGAGTGAAAGGAATCTGATAAGGAATGAACAGCGAATTCTATTCCGCTTCTCTGTGATGCGCACAATTGCACAGTTCCCATTACATCCTGAATATGTCCTCTAATTTTTCCTAAAACGACTTTGCTAATTATCCGTTGTTCCACTTGTCCCACGCCAATTGGTCGTATACCTGCAGTCTTTTTTAAAGCTATAAGTCTACTCGCTACAAACGCACGCAAACTGTTAGGATTGATATGCTCCGAAGCTAATCGTATTGCAAATTCCGCTAGTGATGTTGCCAACTTCTTAGAGTGGATACCGAATCCAGTTAACATTCTCTTCCACATTATTGCATTTAAGCCTGAAGGTCCAGCGCCACCTTGAGTTCTCCTTGCTGCTGCAATGATTTCGTCTGCATCTATAGAATAAAATATGACTGGATGATGACTAGTTACTCCCTCAACAAAATCCGATAGAATAGCACTCTGATCTATTTCAGCAGGGTAAGGGTGTAATTCTGCTAGCTTCTCTATTACAGTATTTGTACCAACTTTCGAATCGGGATAAAGAATGGGTGAATCGTCTTTAAATTCTAGAAGTCTGGTTGCTGAAGCTACACATCCATTCTCCATTAGCCGAATGTAGTTTTTATGCCAATCAATCTTCTTAGTTTTCACATTGCAATGGGATGTTGTCTGCAACATCAATGCTTCTTCATATACACTTATAAAGTCTTCCGCTTTCCAACTCTTTAAACGACGTTCAATGGTCTTTCTAGTGTAAGAGATCTTACGCGTTGGGATTTTTTGAAGGATACACTGTGAGAAAACCGTTGCTTTCATCAATGAGATTTGGCCATCATCTTTGTCATTTGCTATTAAATTGTAATAAGAAGAAAGAATATCTATAAATTCGTTACTCGCCGTACATATAGGAAGTTGCATGAGGTTGGGGCGCCAATTACATACCTTATAAAATATGTATTCAATAGAAATACTGGGTGTCGTTATATTACTTACTGCCCTTGCCCGTGCTGTTGCATCGTTGTTTCGAAATGTAGATAAGGAATCTATTGAATGAACTTGGTCGTTGAATATGCTAGTCGGATCTGTATGTGTAGAATTTCGACATTGGATAGAATTCACATTGATAGACTCCGATTTGGGGAATATATTTTTAATTCGATTACGACAGCCTGGTGCTCTGCAATTCACACACGGGCTTGATTTTTTCGCACATCGACACCCACGACAAATGGCCGCTGCGCCGTTGCAATTACAACATCGTATTTCATCTGTTGGTTTTCCGCGAACCATTCTGCGTACTCCGGGATGTACCCTGGACGTACGACTTTGAAATTGTATGTGTGTTAAAGTTGTTTGTTTAATCACTTGAGATTTGGAATGTATTGGAATCAATAACGGTGTGTATATTAATTGTATGTTATTTTATTGTAAGTAGTTTATTAAGCAGCCAAGAAAGTTCAAACTTGTAAGTATTTAACAATCAAGACAATTTTATTGTAATTTGTGTAAGAGTTTCAATAACCAAGACTTATTTTAAGGTATGTATTGGTATGTAAGGTATGCTTTGGTATGTATTGGAATAATAATAATAACTGATCTGATTTATTGGAATGATTTCTTGTGTAACAAGAAATCATTTGTTCGTTATCTAAAAGCTAATTTCCAAACGACTAAGTCTTCCGTGTCAGTAAATGCCTGGATGTGAAATTGTCGAACACGTCAACGTATCCTTGCGACGGAAGTCGTTCACTTCAATGAACAAGTATCGTTTACATAACTTCTAGCATCTGAATTCTTTATGAATACATCGAATCGCTTTGTATTTTTCATATTTGCTCAAAAGCTTAATTATACGAGAGCTTTAAAAACTCAACGAAAAATTTAGTGCAGAATGTTTAGATCAGTTGATTTTAAAAACGTTTTTGTATTCCGAAATTTGTTACTAGTTCTCGACCCTTAGACATTTTCAGGAAGGATCTGGCCACATTTTGCATTAATGCGTTAAAATCATAAAGGCTGCTAAGAGACTGAAAATATTATGCATAATGCAAGCTGGTTATAATGCAAGGTGGTTATAATGAAAGATTGTTATAATGCAAGAGGGTTATTATACAAGGTTGTTGTAATGCAAGGTGGTTATACTGATCCAAGTTGTCTTAATGAGGTATACATTTGAAATACTAGTTATTTTAGGTTTAAAAAGATACTATAGAATAATTTTGTATATTGGACTTACAGATAATTTACATATTTAATTTACATGTTTTATATGACTTATCGCAAGCATTCGATAGAGTTATTCCCAATTTGCTAGTAAACAAATTATCTAACATTGGCGTACGGGGCTCTTTGTTACGATGGATTCAATCATTCGTAAGCAACCGCTCGTTTGCAGTACGCATACGCCATTATCTTTCTGGTTACTCAATGATGACGACAGGCGTCCCGCAGGGATCGGCCATTAGTTCGACTCTCTTTAATATATATGTAAATGATATTACAAACAACTTAACGTCGGAATGTGTTACCTACGCAGATGATATTAAGGTTTGGAGGCGAATTATTGATGAGTCCGATGTTAGCGCTCTTCAAAAAGACCTGGATTCCGTAAATAAATGGAGTATATCTAATGGGATGATGATAAATGCGACTAAACGTAGACATATGCGGATCGTCTCCCCATATATTCGTTGCTCGTATCAAATGGGAAACATGTCGATTGATTCTACAGATAAAATCGATGATTTAGGGGTATCTACGCATAATACGCTCGATATGAGCGCTCACACAAATAAAGTTTCGGCCAATTGCCGTCGTACTATTAGCATCATTAGACGATCTTTTGGATCACTAGAGGTATGTAGTTTCAGAATAATATACAAGGCCCTAATCGAATCTCGCATGCTCTACGCATCTCCCGCAGCGTATCCATATGTGCGCAAGAACATTGTGGCTTACAAATCGATTCTCCGGTCGGCTACTCGTCTTGTTCTCGTTGTCAAAGACCTGCCGTTTGACAAGAAGTTAGAAATCCTAAGTGTTTCGACGGTTTGTGAAAGTTTGGTAAAAGCTGATCTTATGCTGGTATGAAGGTAATTTTATCGCCCACTCATCCCCTCAACTTCATGTTTTGCCTACGCAACTCCGAGAAATTACGTGGACATCGACTAACGTTCTAATATAGTAGAAAAGTTCATCGACACTATCAGGATATCAGAGATTGAGTAATAAACAGTTGGAACAGGATCCCGTCATCTGCAAATGAATGCCGGAACATCGAGAATTTCGGCGTGCGTTGAATAGTGCATCGCTCCCATATGAAGTCCAACCTTATTTGGATTTTTTTGTTTTACTGACATTGTACTTTTTTACATTGAGATCCAGCCAAACGAGATACCGCTCATCGGCTGTTGTATACTAATAATTATAATAATATTTTTAATTTACATTTTTTGTACATATGTTTCCATGCGTACAAACAAGGGGAACTCTCTTTTGAACACTACCGTCAATGCAGGAATACGTTTTCTATTCTGAAAAAAAACGCAGTATTATCTCAAATATATGCCGCTCCACTCATAACGATCATTGGATGGCTTTCAAAAGCATACTTCCATGTTCTATACACTCGACAAATTGTTCATACCTATTGACCGAAAATTGCTCAATCTTGACATCCCCAACTGATGTAGCTGCTTATTTTATGGACTATTTCGCTATTAAAAAGATAGAGTGTCGATCTCCGATGGTATAATCCAAACTACATACAATGTACTTCTACCTAGAGTAGTCATATCTAACATTGAATTTAGCGATGAAGAGGTACTGCACGAGCTACTTAAATTACCCCGCAACGCCACGTTGGGTCCTGACCATATACCTCCAATACTCTTAAAGGAATTGGAAATGCAATATACGGTTTCTTAGCTTATATTTTTAGAAGATCACTAAACACAGGTTATCTACCATCTGATTGGACTAAGGCTATTGTACGTTCAATTTTCGAGAAATGCGATAAATCCCAGGTTTCCAACTACTGTCTAATCAGGCTCACATCTGTAGCTTGTAAGGTATTCGAAAAATTGATTCTTCGTCACCTTAGCGCTTTCGTTGAAGCTAACAATCGCATCAGCCCCAGTCAGCATGGATTTAGGCCAAATCGCTCAACGGTAACGAAACTTGTAAAAGCGAGTGCAAGCTAGGTGGATTTAATGAGGAGTGGTTCCAAAGTATACGTGATATTTATAGACTTATCGAAAGCATTCGATAGAGTTATTCCCAATTTGCTAGTAAACAAATTATCTAACATTGGCGTACGGGGCTCTTTGTTACGATGGATTCAATCATTCGTAAGCAACCGCTCGTTTGCAGTACGCATACGCCATTATCTTTCTGGTTACTCAATGATGACGACAGGCGTCCCGCAGGGATCGGCCATTAGTCCGACTCTCTTTAATATATATGTAAATGATATTACAAACAACTTAACGTCGGAATGTGTTACCTACGCAGATGATATTAAGGTTTGGAGGCGAATTATTGATGAGTCCGATGTTAGCGCTCTTAAAAAAGACCCGGATTCCGTAAATAAACGGAGTATATCTAATGGGCTGATGATAAATGCGACTAAATGTAGACATATGCGGATCGGCTCCCAACATATTCGTTGCGCTCGATATGAGCGCTCACGCAAATAAAGTTTCAGCCAATTGCCTTCGTACTATTGGCATCATTAGACGATCTTTTGGATCACTAGAGGTACACGTAAATAAAGTTTCGGCCAATTGCCTTCGTACTATTGGCATCATTAGACGATCTTTTGGATCACTAGAGGTATGTATTTTCAGAATAATATACAAGGCCCTAATCGAATCTCGCATGCTCTACGCATCTCCCGCAGCGTATCCATATGTGCGCAAGAACATTGTGGCTTACAAATCGATTCTCCGGTCGGCTACTCGTCTTGTTCCCGTTGTCAAAGACTGCCGTTTGACAAGAAGTTAGAAATCCTAGGTGTTTCGACGGTTTGTGAAAGTTTGGCAAAAGCTGATCTTTTGCTGATATGAAGGGCAATTTTATCGCCCACGCATCCCCTGAACTTCATGTTTTTCCTACGCAAATCCGATCAGTTACATGGACATCGACTAACGCTCTAATATAGTAGAAAAGTCCACCGACACTATCAGGATATCAGAGGTCGAGTAATAAACAGTTGGAACAGGATCCCGTCATCTGCAAATGAATGCCGGAACATCGAGAATTTTGGCGTGCGTTGAATAGTGCATCGCTCTCATAGGAAGTTGAACCTGATTTGAATTGCTTTTGGTTTTACTGACATTGTACTTTTACATTCAGATCCAGTCAAACGAGCCACCGCTCATCGGCTGTTGATTACTAATAATAATATATTCGTAAATTATACTTTATAATTTACCTGTCTATAACGTGTTCAGGATTATACATTCACATGAAAATATACTTCATTAATTCTACTGGGTTATAAAACATTATTTGGTTTCACACCCCATTGGAATATTGCAGCCAAGTTCCAAAATGATGCATTTTCTCGCCTTTCTCGCCTTTGTTATGATTACGGCTTTTCTTCCTCCTCCGTAGCTTGGTTTGCCCCATATCTATCCACCGTTCTTTTCGCGTCTGTTCTAATTCATCATCCTCTCCCTATCCCACCCCTATTTTTTTGCGAGGCCCACCACGTTCAGTCATAGGTTCCCTGCTTTTCTCTTCTGCTTGGTTATCTCTCTCCATTTATCAAACCATACTCCTTTAACGTCATGCAATACGCCGATGACATTCTAATCTATGCTTATGCACCCGCATATCGCATACACGATATCGGCATTTCTGCCTTCAACTGTCTTTCTTCTATCTACAAACGTCTGTCCAATCTCCATCTCGTTCTAAACCCCGAAAAGTCCAAAATAATGTGGATCCTTCCCCGTAAACCAAACATATCTCCTCCCATTGTATCTTTTGCCTCAACGATCATCCCTATAGTCCACAATCTCACTTTTTTAGGCTTCCATTTCGATGATCACCTTTCCCTTAAACCCTTCGTCCGTGACACGGTCCGCTCGTCTAACTTAATTCTCCGTGACATCCGCCGTATCCGCCCCCTTATCGACTTCCGTTCTTGTATGTCTCTTCTTTCATCGCTTCTTTTTCCTAAAATCGATTACTGCCTTAGCCTTTTCGCCAATTCTCCAAAATCCATCATCCTACCCCTACAACGAATAATCAACACCGCAGTTCGAGTGCTCTTTCGCCTCCGTCGCTTCGACCACACATCCACATATTTTGCCCAACTCTCCTGGCCCACCATCCACATCCGCATCAAACTCCGCCTTCTTCTCATTACTTTTCGTCTCATCGCTGTCAGCTCCCCATCGTTCATCAACCTTCCTTTCTTAGACGACACTCGTTCCACCTCTCAATCGCTGCGTTCCCGTTATACCCTCTTACTCCACGTTCCTAATTACTCCAACAACTACGGTCTCCGATCCTTCCTCGTCGCCGCCTCACTCGCCTGGAATCAACTCCCTTTCAACGTCCACCGCGCTCCCTCCTTCATTACATTCAAACACCTCCTCCATTCACACCTTCTCGACACATGATTTACATTTTTGTATGTTGTGGTCATGTAAGGGTGCGCTTGCACGCATTTGCCACGTGAAATTAAATCTTTTTTTCTGATAAATTTTTTTAACAACACTTAACTGTTTGGCTGAACTTATTATTTGACCTAGAAACTAGGATATATTCGATAATTTTTTATATGTAAAGTTTGTAAATGGCATATTTATCAAGTATGTTGTTTGTACATAGTTATTCAAGATGTACGAAAATTATAAAAATTGTTTTTTAAAACATTTTTTAAAAGTTTTTTCAAAAGTTTTGTAGTCTAGTAATGTGTATTTAGTATATCCCAGTGTGGATATACTAAAGTATATTCTTACTCTTTTCAACAAATCTATTTTTTGTTTGTAAAAATACTTTTAATAAATATTTAAATATTTGAACTATTCGATCGATTGCTCTTTAAGCATTTATTTGCACATTTTGGACTGATAACATACTTGATACAAAACAGGTTTTGGCAAAAGTCATTCTACAACTACTAATTTAATGATATTTCATGACCATTGGATTCACTGGCTGGATTTAGGCACTGCCATCGATGTTATTACTATTATTAGTATTACAAGTTATAGCCAAATGGATGTTTTAACTGATCACATAGGAAAATATGAAATAAGAAAAAAAATAGCGGTTGCATAATATTGTATACATCCGGAATGCCATGATCGTTAATCCACTGACGAAGTTGAACTTTAAATTGAGAGAAGTCCTTGGTACATGCTATTTCTCCTGGCAACGTGTTCCAGGCGTTGAATGCTCGGTGTGAGAGCCTAGCCAAACTCACTACTTTACCGTGGGGAAACTTAAATAGTTTCAACGGGTAGCCACGGCGCGTCTGAGAACAAACTTTAACATAGCACGAGGGAAACCCATCTATCCCATTAATCATTCGCCATAATGCAACAAGGTCTAGGTAATATAGCCTCTGACCCAAAGATGGTATCTTTAGAAATTCAAGCCGCTCACGATATGAATATGATCCATCCATGCACATTCGAGAACCTCTACGAAGGATTGACTCTAGTCTGTTGAACTCTCCCTTAGTGTACGGAAAAACTGCTTGCACGCAGTACTCTATATGCAGGCGAACAAGATCACAGTAAAGCCGTTTGAAAACATATGGATTAATACGATTAAATGCATTTTTGACGCAGTACATAGCTCGCAAAGCCTTGCTATAGGCAAACTCTGTATTTGATCGGGATTTCAATGTCCTATGCACCATGACACCCAGATCCCTATACTCCATGACGACATTAAGAATTGAAGTTCCTAGGCGAAAATGACGGTAATCGCAATGCCTTCCTAATTTTATGTGGCCGCATTTGTCAGCATTGATCTTCATACCAGTAGCCACACTCCATCGGTATATTTCATCAAGGTCATCTTGCATGGAAATGCCAAGCGGATCAATATCATATACAGACCATAGTTTGAGGTTGTCAGCAAAAACAAGAAAGGGACTCTGAATCCGCAGCAACAAATCGTTAAGGAACACAATAAACAGCAGAGGTCCTAGTACGGTACCCTGCGGAACACCACAGTAAAGGCGTCTGGGAGTGGAAAGATGGGTGCAAACTCTCACTCTAAAAAATCGATTACGTAGGAAATCTTGAATCCACTTACACAACATTACAGGAATGCCGTAGTTAAATAGTAATGCTACCAAGCTCTCATGCGGCACCCGATCGAATGCTCTTGAAAAGTCAATGAATACCACATTGATTGATTGGCCGCGACTGACCGCCTCAACCCACATTTCGCGTGAAGTCAATAAGTTAGTTAAGCAGGAACGATCAGGGAGGAAACCGTGTTGAGAATACGGTATTATTCTGAGTTCCCTCAAGTGATGCCTGATCCTGGTGGCGATCAACTTTTCAAGTACTTTGCATAGAGAACTAGTCAGGCTGATTGGTCTATAGTCAGTACAAGCCGTTGCAATGGTTTTCTTTGGGATCGGAACTACGATGGCAGTTTTCCAGAAATCAGGAACACATCCACTGGTCAAATGTTCTCAAAAATAGCGAGAAGAGAAGGAGCCAAATATCTAGATAAATTCTTCAAGAAAAATGGAGAAATGTCATCAGGGCCGGTAGAGCTAAATGGGTCAAGCTGATCAAGCTGACTTACAATCTCACTAATCGTTACTGGAAGAAAACGCGAAGATTGCCCTAATGCTACACCATGCGATGTGATAAAAGCTCTAGGTGAATTATTTGCCGGTAGGGAAAAAGACGTAGCAAGGAATTCCACAATACCACTCTGAGAAGTCATCACACTTCCCTCCGCATTAAGGACATACTTGATTTCTGTGTTAAGGGTTCTGTTACGACGAACATAAGCCCATAATAGTTTTGGATTTCGTGTTACATTATTAGCGATAGACGATTCGAATGCATATCGTTTTGTTGCTTTCACTCTAGTACAAAGATTTCGAACATATTTATATCTGGCAGAGAAACTAGAGTCAGAACGCTGAAGCTTCCATAAACAATTTCGTGAACTTATTAGTTGTCTGTCGTCGGAATCTATCCATGCAGGTGACTTAGCATCATAAGAGGTTTCGCGCATAGGGGCAAGAATATCAGATAATTTATGTAGGTAATCAGTGATCCTATTCAATAATAGCTTGTCTGGGTTCATGAAAGTACACGGGAATTGGTTGTAAACTCTCAAAACATCTTCTCTTCTCACTTTCGGCCAATGACGTTTGGAATTTTTGAGCTAGGTGGACAGAAAATGGAATAAGGGACAGCCGTCAAGGAGAGCAATCAGTGGTCACTACTTCCTAACGAGGGAGATGATCAACTTTGATTATGTCTTCTACATATCTGGAAAACACCACATCAAGAACCGAATACGATCTTGAAGTTAAGCAAGTTGGTTCTTGTACGTGCTGAATCAGCATGAGTTCCTCAGCTAGGAACTCAGATATTTCCATTTCCGTGGAACTACCATCAGAAAAGACAGAGTCTACCATCTAGATCGTGGAAGATAAAAATCACCCAAAAGAATAAAGTGAGGTGAAGAATATACCGATAGTAAAATAAGTTTTAGTTGATCAGTGTCTGCAATTACTGATGGAGATCAATACACGACGCAGAAATTCATACTGACAGCTGAGTGATCGATACGGAAGCATAGAGTCTCAAACGACCCACAAGGGTCACACACATTCAACACTTTAGATACGAGGAAATTTTCTCTGACATATGCGGCGACACCGCCACCTCGCTTACCTGATATCCTGTCGCATCGTAGAAGGCGAAATCCAGGAATATTCACAGTGGTATCGACAATATATTGATGCAACTAGGATTCAGCAACGCAGAAAATGTCATACAAATGAGAAAGCATGTGATACTTCAACTCCACTATTTGAGCAGGCAAATTACGAAGATTAGAATATCCAATCGATAAATAGCGTGTGGGTTGTGGTAAGGGATTACTAGGAACGGTGAATAATTTGTTGAATGAAACTAAGTGTCCCAGGTCAAAATTGAAACTAACGCTATCCAAGTGTTGCGATGAATGACTGTTGAAACTACCTTTTCCAGACGAAGTAGCAAGATTTTAACTGGATACCGCTAAGTGACGATGTTTTTCGTTATGGGATTACAACGAACTACTGGGCGCCGTTTGACAGCCTGAAAATTTCGTATGCATAAGTTCGTTTCACCTTCAGATAGCCGGTTTCGTAATTCTGTTTTTGCTTCTTTCCACTTTAAACGATCTTCGAGACTCAGATCCTTAAGAATACGACGTGGGTAATCTTTAAATCGAAAACCACGTTTGAGCAAAAGGTCTGCATGTTTTGCGGAAGATGATAAAACTTTCAACAATCCTGGTTTCTCTACCACCTTTTTTCCAAGTCGAAACAACTTTGTAACCTTCAGAATAGAAGCTAGCTTCTTATCACCTTCTAAGAGTAACTGACAGAACACAGTATGGAGGCTGGACACGTCGTCATTCATACGTGTTTGTGAGTTACTGGCCTTTAATTCAGGGATACCACTAAATAGGATATTGCAAGACCTATCTGGATGCGAACGGTAGTTTGTGGAAGGAGCGTTGTCCAAAGAAACGCTCTGACCATTGGAAGGTAAATAATTTCCTGATTTATCCTTATTTTTGTCCTTCTGTTTTCCATCGATGGCCCTACTCGAATCGCTACCTCTGATTTCACTCAATTGATGGTCTGTCGATCCAGAGTTTTGTGTAGGTTGCAATAGGGAGATGCGCCATACCCTTACTTTGTTTACAGCTGGTGTAGTTTGTTCAACATGAATGACCGATTTTTCTTTGTCCTGAAAGGATGACAGCATTTGAAGTTCGACATTTGAAGTATTATCGTGCTGATGCGTAGATGACAGTGAAAGTAATTCAATCCTCGGTTCACATAGGTCAGGAGTTGAACTGTCATCTAATGGCAGCTTAACAACAAGATTAACGGTACAGGTGTTTATCGAAGTTTAATGGTCCGTACGGTCTTGAAAGACACGAACGTCATTTAAGTTGAGAGACAACGATATATTACAACAATTCACATCACAATCAATATATATTTCACTAGTTTCATTTGGAGGGCCGAAATCATTGTAGCAGAACAAAAGCCGCAATAAAAGTCCTTGCTCTAGAGTGACGACTCTGTATTTAAAGGAATGTCGACAACAGACCACACTTCACAGCCTTTATTGCAGTATTCGACCTCTAGCCGCTTATACGCCCTACGATGATGCGTTATATGTATGGTGTTTGACGCTCTCTTCGAATTTGCTTTCTTCATTGTATGTATATGTAAGTTTAATTAACCAAAGATTTTAACCAGTCCAAGTAGATCAGCAAGTTGTATTGCCAATGGGCACTTCTTAAACGAATATCCTCTTCTGGATGTTAATTATTTCTCAAACTATTTTTAAGTTTCTTTTAACTTCTAGTCGCTTCTTTGAACTTCTTAGTTAACTGTGCAAGTAGTTTGTAATGGTGAGAATTTATAATAACCAAGACTATTTTTAAGGAAGACTATTTTTAATAAAGAAGATATATGTATATATTTATCTCACAAAATTTTTGTGAGATATCTCACAAAAACTATTATCACTATAATCTCACAAAGTATTGTGAGATAAAAACTATTTTCTCTCAAAGTTTTTATGTCATTTTTTTTAAATTTTTAAAGGCATTTGACACTATAATTCATGCTCACTTGATCAGTAAACTTACCAATATTAGATTGGCCTTGCATAGTATACGGTGAATCAAGGCATATATTCTTTGTCAGCATATGTCCGTTCCTGCACTATCGCTCATCCACCACAATAAATCAAAAAATGCATTCCCTCAACATATTGTCCAACTCACAGTTCTTCATACCTATTAACTAAACTACAATATTCTTTGTCTCCCCAGACGCCTTGCCACATTCCACTCATCTACTTTACCTGCAATTCACTCGATTCAATTTCATCAACATTTTCATTTTACATTATTGTTCTTTGTTTTCTTGTTTGTTCTTTTTTCTTCGACGTGGGATTGTAATCGCGTATGGGCGTGCATTTGACACTATAAATAAATGAATTATCTATTATTTATCTAAAATATGCTGTCGTGTTAGGATAAATGACACTGCCTGATCGTCTTTCTTTGAATTGTGGTGTCCCACGAGGTCTGTAATAGGGCCTATATTGTTTTTGCCTCCACACGTAAAATCTCGATGCTTGCTATACGCTGATGATATAAAGATTTGCTGTGTAGTTAAATCAGATAAAAATGCTCAAATACTCCAAGCTGATGTTGATACTGTATATTCATGGTCAGTATCTAATGGTTTTTAGCTCAATAATCGAAAATGGTTTTTTTATTTGCCTCTATCAGTTGAAACAATATCAACATCTTGTATACCATTTTGATGGCGTAGCCATATCGATAAGTGACTTATAAGGATCTTGGTGTTTGGTACGATCAGATTTAAGCACTCGGATGCACACCGCTTTTGTGTAAGCTCCATTTTAGACATGTCGTAGGTCTTCTCTCCGGTCACTTTTAAACGTTAGTATTCCCTGTTTTAGGACCATCTATAATGCTTTGATTATAAATCTACTTTAATATGCTTCACCATGTTGTTACCCAATTACTAAGAAAGAATTTTATCGCCTTGAAAATTTTTATCGCTCCGCCACGAGATTAGTCCGTACTGTCCTGCATTAAGATTATCGTGATAGGCTTGAGTATTTAAAAATACAATTTTATGCGGATTCGTGCTGATATGTGCCTTGTATGCCACATTTTATATAAGAAGGATAACCCTTTACGTTACTAGTTGAAATTGCGAGATCAACCCTCAGTACGCTGGCATTTCTTAATGCTTGGCACAATATGCCTAAATCACATCCATATCTCACTCTTTGTTCAGAGAGTTGTATCGACATAGAGTGAACTTTCAGAAATGACTGTTAACTTTTTTAATACTCGTGCCTTCAGTCTGAACTTGGATATAGATTTAATCAATTGTGATCTATGAATTTTTAATTTTATTTTTTATATTATTGATTTCCTGTTATGCAACTTGTCAAGAATTTTTGACTCAGTCTTGTCTAAGTATATAATAAAAGATAAATTTATTTTTAAGAGGCTAATGCGTGCCAACAGCGCGCTTACAAGCCCACTAATATAATTTAGCAGAAGAGTTCAGTGTGTATGTTCAGTCCATTCATTGATATTGTTCGATCGTTCAGTTCACTCGTTCACGCTTGACATCTCCATGTATTGGCACATTAAAATATCGCAGATCGGCCATTGATTTATCGACTGCAGCCAAAATAGTTTTCGATGGCTTTGAGGGTATCTCTTCAGCTTACTATTCGTGAATGATATACGAGAAATTCGTTGGTATGTTTGGAAATTAATAAAGCCAGAATTGAACAAGCAATGATAAAGCCAGGTGAACAAGAATTCATGTTCACCATCGATTTGCAACTAGGATAATTAATGGGTGGAATGCATTAAGGTGCCTTGATATCTCTCGTAGGATATCTGGTGTTGCTATCAAGAAAATCATCGAAGCCAAGATAAATAATTTGCGAAATCTTTTCGATAAAAGCGCACGAATAAAGCTAGGTGAACAAGAATTCCTGTTCACCATCGATTTGCAACGAGGGTAATAAATGGGTGGAATGCACAAAGGTGCCTTGATATCTCTCGTAGTAAATCTGGTGTTGCTATCAAGAAAACCATTGAAGCCAAGAGAAATAATTTGCGAAATCTTTTCGACAAAAGCGCACGAATAAAGCTAGGTGAACAAGAATTCATGTTCACCATCGATTTGCAACCAGGTTAATAAATGGGTGTAATGCACTAAGGCGCCTTGATTTCTCTCGTAGTATATCTTGTGATGCTATGTAAGAAAAACATCGAAGCCAAGAGCATGAATTTGCGACATCTTTTCGATTGAATACTTTATTTATTGACGTTTTTATAATGTTTTGTAAGTGACACGAGCTTGTAGCTCATTTGCTGCTGTTTGTTTTAATAATCTTACATATTTCACTTTCCACTATTCAATCATACCAATATCGTCTTTATTGTATTACAGCTTTTTCCTCTAACATCCAGCTAATAATTTCTAATATTGCGTTAACAACGTATGTCATTTTTTCTTTTATCGTTTAAACAATATTCATTTTAGCAATAAAATAAAGATCGTTCATCAACCTTCCTTTCTTAGACGACACTCGCCCCACCTCGCTATCGTTGCGTTCCCGTCATACCCTCCTGCTCAACGTTCCCAATTACTCCAACAACTACGATCTCTGATCCTTCCTCGTCGCCGCCTCACTCACCTGGAATCAACTCCCTCTCGACGTCCGCCGCGCTTCCTCCTTTATCACATTCAAACACCTCCTCCGTGTTTGAATGTGATTTGAATGTGTTTCACTTTCTACTTTTACATTATACCAATATCGTCTTTATTGTATTACAGCATTTCGGTCTAGCATCCAGTTAATAATTGTTAATATTGCGTTAACAACGTCTGTCCTTTTTTCCTTTTATCTTTTAAACAGATCCAACCCCCAAACTGTCTAATTTTCTAATAGTGAAAGTTGTCCTATAAGATCGAATTAAACTATCTTCCAATTTTGTTTAATCCTATAATTCTAAAAGCAAATCTAAACCACTTTAATTGCAGACTATTTGCTTGGATACCGGTAATCATATATTTTTATTTATTTTCCCACAAGATATTAGCCGTAAATGGCTATTTTAATAGCCATTATCATAATAGATAATAATTTAAAAAAATCGATTTAATGAATTATAATCAATAAAAAATTCTGATAAGTTTTTTAACAATATAAAAGTTACAATTTGATCTCTTATCGTCATTTTCACTGACACATGGAGTTCCTTAAAGATCAGTACTTTGTCCACTGTTCACTGTGCGCCTCTGTTATTTATCAATTCTTACTAATTCCCGTAATTTTCACATTGTGCAATATGTTGACGATGCCCTTCTTTGAGCTTATGCAATATTAATTGTAATCGTTTATTGTAATTATATCGTCTATTGATTGTCTATTAATCGTAGCAAGTAAATAATATTTCAATGAGAATGGTCAGTTCTAAACAACCTAGAATATATAAAATATATTTTATTAATATAAAATATATTATAATTTAATTTACTCAAATTTAGAAATTAGAACCCGTTTATTACTATAAAAATATATTTTTTTATTTCAATTTTAAACTTCAAAAGTGAATTAGTAAATTCACTTTTAAAGTGAATTAGAAAAGTGAATTGTAAATTTGTCATTAAGAATATTCATTTATTCATATTTTAAACTGATAAAGATTGTTTTATAATATTTGTAAAGTCTTGCGATACATTCGGTTGTGTATTTTTTGATTGTGTAGTGTATATTTATCTAGGAAAAAGAAAATAAAATTATTTTTTTATTTCACACATTTTCGACTATTGCGAGTTTTATCTTTTTTCAAGTGATAGTCCATTACACTTGAAAAGATCATCTCACGAGTAGAAATAAATTGTGAAATAAAAAATGCTTTTATTTTCTTTCTTGATGATACACGCCACAAACAAAGCCTTTAATTTATTTTTTAAATACATTAATTAACATTTATTAATTGATATCATAAATAAATATATAAAAGTGATGCTGATATAAGTTTTTAAGTTATTTTTCCTTTGTCAATTTTTTGCATTCGTTATATCCTCAACATAGATAGTTCAGGGCTTTTTAATTTTTTTAATTACTATGCAATGCCTTTAAAATAAAAACATCATATTGTAGATCATAATGACCACTGCAGAGTTGTCCCACGACGAATTGGCTTGCATTTATGCATGCGCAATACTTGCCGATGATAATGTTAAGATAACAGGGGAAAATATTTCCAAAGTAATCAAGGCTGCAAATGTATCTGTTGAATTCTTTTGGCCAGAATTATTTGCGAATGCTCTAGCCACTCTGAACGCTAATGATGTACAAAACCTGTTCACAGTGTCTGTTAGTGGTCTAGGCGGATCATCATCTCCAGTTGCTGCGGTTAAACAGACTCCAGACGATAGCGACACGAAAGGAAAAGCTGATTCCGGAAAGGTCGTTGCTGCAAAACAGTCAGATTCCGATAGCTCAGATGACGACCTTAATCTTGGACTTTTTGATTAAAAAGAAAAATTTTATTTAAAAATATATATGCCGATTTATTTTATATTTATATAAACTAAAGTTCGTTAAATATTTAGCGGGTCTAATAGCTGAGAAAAATTAATGTGTTAATTGAGTTGATTTTATATTTTTTAACTAATTGATAGAGTCGGGAATTTTTTTGAAGTTATCGTCACTAATGGCAATCAAAAGTTTTTATAACGCACACCTGTAAAATAATTTTATTTTTATTATAAATTATTTCATATACATTTATAAAAATGTTGAAGAATTTGAATTAAACAATATTTGATGATTTAATTTGCTATTATTGATTCTTGTATATTATAGCTGACTTTCTAAACATTAACTTATATTTTACAATATAAAATATTAATTATATTACATATATAATTAAATTACATTATAATTACATTAAAATATAAAATATTATATTATATTTTTGTTGTCTTATTAATTTTTGCGTTTTATTTATTAAAATAAATAAAACGACATATTTTATAATTAATTATAGTGAATTAATATTAAAATTAACAATTAATTTAGTTTTTTAACGTCCTTTCATAACATATCGCCTCTGTTTGTAATTAATATATCTCTTAAACTTGCATCTTTAATCCAGCTTGGTGTTCATTGGATTTTGTATTGTGTAATGTTTAATATGGCATATGTTTAGTGGCGCTGCACTTGAATTTTAATGTGGCATTTTGAAATAGTTATTTATAAATCAATTTTTAGATGGTAGAAATCAAGAAGATTGAATTTTTACCAAAAGCTGGTTAATCATGTTCTTTTTTACTTTGTAATCTGTATCATTCAATAAAATCTTATATATAAAGCTTATCTATAATATATTAATGTGTGATGATAGAACATTACTATTTCTTTGTTATAGATAATGGAAGCTGCTAATTACAGTGCAATGTATGCTGCGTTGATCCTTGCAGATGCAAAACTCCCTATATCAACGGAAAATTTGACAAAGCTTTTAAAAGCAGCTGGATCAAATCAGGCCGAAATGCTTTCTTCTGTGTACAATGATGCTCTGGATGGTATCGACATTCAGTCGACGGTACAAGCTCTGTCTAAGCCTACAGTTGTAGCTTCAGCCTCTCCTGCAGCTCCCTCTGTATCCGCTACTCAGCAAGAATCAACTGGTCCTTCAAAAGAAGCCGCAAAAGCAGAGAGCGAAGACAGTGACGATGACGATTTAGGATTCGGATTGTTCGATTAAGAACTAATTCATGCTTTCCGTTATTTACGTAAATTAAAATGAATTAAATTAAATGTAATTTAATGAATTAAATTACATTAAACTGAACTGTTTAATGCACTAAACCATTTTTTGTTTTAATACTGCGACTGGCGTAGCTTTATTGCACTTCAGTAATAATATGGTGTAAGCAATGCTTCACAAACTCAGGGCGGGAACACAATTGAGGTCGCGGGATATTAAAATGGTCGCTATTCATTTTATTTTTATTATCAATTATATTATATTTTTAAAATAAACTTCCAAAATGGATCAATTATTAATAAAGAAAAATTCAAATAAAACTGCTGAGGAGAACAAGTCAGTGTTCTCCTCAGCAGAACATTGAAGGTATGACAATAGTGGAATATCTTCTCCACAATAGTGGAGAAGATACCTATAAAGATACCTGAAAATTAAATTGAACGATTCTAGGATATGTAGAAATATTTAAAATATTGGTTTATTAGTGAATTTTATGATAATGAAGAATTAGGTCAGCTAACTGAGTCTACGTATTGTTATATAACGAGCGCAATAATATTTTGTGAGTTCATAAAATATCTGATGGATTAACAAAAGAAATTAAATCAGCTAACTGAGTCTACGTATTTAATATAATTATAAAATAAACAAAACATAATAATGCTAAATCAAATTTTAATAATTAAATAATAAAATTAATAATTGTTTTTAGATTTTCTATAATTTAAATCAAGTTAAAATAAAAATTGAAATTTAAAAAGTCATTTTTATGAATTGACTAATAAATAACAAACGTTGTATCAGAATAAGAATTAGAGGTCATCAGGAGGAACTGCTATGCTATCAGGTTTCGGCCCCTAACTCCTCTACCCAACATATCAGTGGGGCCAAATACATGCTAATGATATATTTCCTCTGATGATATTTGATTATATAGTATCTTATTCTAATGCAAAGTAAATAAAAAATTTCCGCTATTGATTTTAAATTTATTTTTAATATTTTTGTGTTGATTTATATATTTTACTATTTTCTGCTTGATGTTATTTTTATAGTAACCTAGTTAAAAATATGTATCTATTAAATTATTTAAATGATTTTGAAGAAAGCCAATATCATTACATATTGTTGCAATTCTTAAAATTTCATTATTTGATGTACTATATTTTATATTATATGGTATGCATGAATGCTCATGCAAAAATATGATGTTAATTTAATGTTCATAGATATACACCTTCTTTATCATTAATATTGGCTTTGTTAAGAATAAGGCTTTCTCGATAAATGTGCTCACTAATTTAATAAAAATTATTAGAATTAAATACACATATATCATCAATGTATCGAAACATATATTTCATATATTTATATTGTTTAGATTTAGTTTTTACACAGTTATGAACAAATTCATATTCTATAAAGCTTATCAGAATTGGGCTACTATTACCACCCATTGGAGCACCTTTTATTTGTCTAAATATAGATGTCCCTACTTTTAAATAATTTTGATTTATCAAAATTTTTAAGGATTCTATTAATTCAATTTTATCCATATATTTATATTTACTTGATGGTTTAATTTTTGTTAAATAGGCGTTGTAATTATTATAACATATATGTATATCTTTTTCCGAATATAAGATTAATTAATTTTACTAACGCTTCTTTAATATCTACTAAATCTAGATTTGTATAAAGCGTATTAAAATCGTATGTATTTATATTTTGAAAATTTATTCCTTTTGTCTGTTCTGAAAATTCTTTTGTAGAGTTAATACTGAAATAGTGTTTTTGTGCATAAAATATGCTTCAAATTAACAAAAAGAATATGCTTCAAATTAATAAATAAGTTAAAGCTTTAAATTAATAATATTAATATTCAAAAACAAATTGTGTTATAAAATTATTCAAACAGTTATTTTTACCTTATGCGGTTATGTTTTATAAACATTTGTGAATTGAAATGGTTAAAACAACAATTCAGTTATGATAGAATAATATTAAATTAATTTATATTTGAACAAAATTTTATTATTAGGTTATTATGTAAATTGTACAAATGAACAAAATAATCATTTTCAAAACATACCAGAATATTGATTGGCTGTGTTTTTGTTATTATCCTTACTATCATCATCCAGTATTACCGCTTTATACTTTAATAAAACTTAAATCTTATCATTGCCCATGTAGAACATTATTTTAAATGACAAAATTATAAAAGATTAATATCTACTAAATCTAGATTTGTATAAAGAGTACTAAAATCGTATGTATTTATATTTTGAAAATTTATTCCTTTTGTCTGTTCTAAAAATTCTTTTGTAGAATTAATACTGAAATAGTGTTTTATACCAGTATTAATTTCGATTACCTTGAAATATTTTTTAAAATGTGCTTTAATTACTTTAAGTATTTTATTCATATAGACAGAAAGTGGTTTTAATGTACATTTAAACTCACTACATATAAACTTAGGTTTTATTTGATTGTTATGTAATTTTGGATTCTAATATAATATAGGTATAGTTTTATTATCTAATTCAACCTTTATACCCTTTTTATCCATTATAGAACAGTGACTTGTAATAATTGTTTCTAAACTCAACTCACTACGTTCATATGTTGGATTTACATTTAAATCATTAGAATTAACCTCTTTAATTAGTATATCATAATAAAGCTTTTTGCATATGAAGACAAAGTTATTACTAGCTTTATCAATAGTTGTTATTATATAGTTATCCTTTAATTTAGTAAGTTCTTTATACATATCTTTATTAATTTTATCTTTCCTTTTATAATTATTTGTAATTTTCATTTTATTTTTAATTTTATCAATTATATAATCTTTCTAGATGTTTATCTTAGATATATTCAAGTTTTTACTATTAATCAGCTTACCAATAATTCATTTTTAATAAATTCAGTTGGAGTGTATATTCCTGATATTAAAATTAGCATAAAAATAAATGTCTTATCAATAATAAATAATCAGATCAACTAACTTAGTCTGCGTATTTTATACTATACATAAATTCAATATAATGGTAAATAGTAATAAATAATAAATAATTATTTAAGATTTTATACAATTTATATTCATATAACGATAAAATTTATGAACATTAAAAATAAAAATAAATGTTCATGAATTGACAATTAAATAACAGACGATGTATTCGAATAAGGATTAGAGGTCATCAGGAGGAACTGCTACTGAAGCTATGTACTATCGATACGACATTATTTAATAAAACAACCTGGAATTAAAAGTCGTGGTTTATCTCAAATTGTTCCGTAATCATTTTAATTTACTCAGGATGGACATTTTAAATGGCTAAGTATGCACTGTAATTAAAATTCAGTTGGAGTTCATATTCCTGATATTAAAATTAGCAGAAAAATAAATGTCTTATCAATAATGAATAATCAGATCAACTAACTTAGTCTAGGTATTATATACGTAAATTCAATATAATGGTAAATAATTATAAGTAATAAATAATAATAAATAATTATTGTATTAAATAATTTATTAAATAATTAATGTAATAATTATTTGTGAATTTTTTGATAATGAAGAAAAACCATTGTGTGTATGTTCAAATATACAATCAAATGTATGTACCCGCCAAGCTTCTTCGTTCCTAGTTTTACAACAAACCACTTGATTTGTTAGGAAATCTGGAGATATCAGGACTTTGAAGGTGAATTTTTTGAACGATTTTAGAAAATACTCGCTTTTAAACGCATATTTTGAAATTACCATAGCAACTAAAAAACTAGGAACTAAAAATGTTCAAACAAGTAGAAAATACTCGTTTGCTATAAGCTCATTTTGAAATTAATTTATGAACTAAAATGAACTTTCTAAGAGGTAAAATGGGTTCATAACAATCATTGATAATGGCTGTTGTGATAAAATGTGTTTACAATAAAAAGGTGATAAAAATGCAAATACATTAGAATATGTTCCCAGTTCTAACCAAACTATAAAGATTATAATTGAAAATCAGGGGATAGTGTGAAATTGTAATTGATTCATAGAGTCAAGTAAAGCAGTTTCTTTGCAATTCACTTGGATGTAACTGCCGATAATACAAATTTTGCATTGCTGATGGTTTTTGTTAGATACTAATACGGATCTCATTTTGGTGGTTTACTTATTTGTCTGGAACATTTATGAACAACCAAAGGAGTTAATATATTCAAAAATGCATGATTTTGTTTGTAAGAATAGCCTCGCAATTTTAAATGTGTTGGATTATGTGCAGATAGAATAGAATTTATTTTATGTGGCAAATATGGACGGAACCACTTTAAGGTCCACAAATAAATAAAAGAAAAATATCAAATTCAGTACTGTACATTGGCAAAATATATGTAAAAGATGCAATAAGTCAGGTTAATCTTTAGCATTGCCAATAATGAATTTTGTTTTTAATGGACAAAATATATACGCCAGAAGTTCAGATGTGAAATGAAGAGATATCAGGTCAGATTTTGCGGGAAGGAGATCATTTGAATTAAAATGAACTGTTTGAATGTGTGACAGGAGGAAGTGGAGCTATTTTTAACTGGAAGACGGTTTCATCCTAGTAGCCCAGAAACATGGTATACGCAGAGGCCGTAATTAATGCAATCTAGGAATGACTAAGAAACATATGTGACTGGATCGTAGAGTTAGAGAAGAAATATGGACTGAGTCGTAGGATGAAAGTTTAGTAAGTGCATGGTGACTTGTTAAGAAATGCTAGGCCAATTAAGAAGCAATAGATGGCAAGACATGATCAAAGCGTCGGAGCGTAATAAGATACGAATGGCTGTGTGGAACTGGAGTTGAAGAGAGCGTTGTAAGGTTTTGGGTGAGTTGACTAATAAACTCAGACAATAGTCCAGTTGCGGGAAGAGAAGTGAGGAAAATAGTTGTCTGCAGATGTGCGGATTAACTATTCTACGAATACGCCAAAGGTAACGGAAAAGAAAATGACAGGAACGAAAAATTTTGCAAGCAAAGGATAAAATAGAAAGATTGTTATCAAAACAAACCCCCATATATTTCAAATGATCGGCAATAGGGAGAAATTTATTATTAAGAAATACAGGGAGTAAATAAATATCACGTTGAGGGGAGTCAGCCAAAATACGCTATATGTTTCGTAGTCGATGATCATCATAATTGAATTAAGGTAATTAGAAATTGCGATTAAGTATTGTGTAACACAAGGCTACATCACCAATATTGGAGGAGCGAGAATTAGGATATAAAAGGATACCAACTGCATATTGCATGAAGTTAAAACCAAACGGTTGTGTTATACCCGACAAGTCATCAACAAGAAGATAGAAAATAATGGGGCCAATGGCGGATCCTTGAGGGACGCCGGGTGTAAGAGTAGATGAACATGAAAAGGTTGAGTCACAATGGACGGATAAGGTGTGCTCGGAGAGGTAGGATGCGAACTACGCAAGTGTTGCAATAGAAGCTGTAGCGATGAAGAAAGCAAGATATGAGAAGTCAATGGTTAACTATATCGAAGGCTACTGAAAGGTCGAGAGAAATAACAACACTTCTAAAACAGCGGTAGCATAGAAGTTTATATTATGTCGTTTCGGTGGAATGGTTTTAACATTAAGCAGACTAAAAAGGTGAATATAAGTTTGAAGAGGAAAGACACGAATTGACTCAAGATTGGACGAGACGTTTGAGAAGTTTAGAGATATCTGGGATGTTAAGTACTCCATCTGGGATGGAGTACTGGAATTGAGTGACTATTTCTTAAATAGACGACGAATGAATGCGGCCTTCCAGGAAGAAGAGAAAGTGCTGCTTCTAATGGAAGTATTAAAGAAGGTGGTTAGGAAAGAGGGAATGAGAGGACATATTAGCTAAAGAAGATAAGTTGGAATTGAGTCTAGCTGGGAATACGAGTTTTTCAGAGGTAGTAGAGTAGATGAAACCTTCTCAATGGATACAGACAGAAGATGGAACAGTTCAGGAAGAAAAGGGAAGGATGGTATAGAAAAGGGAACTAGTGAATAGTGATAAAGATGACGCAGCTGTGACGACGGGCAAGATATCAGGTTTATAAGCAAAGGTTTATATTGCATTTACCTGTGCAAAGCATAAACTGAATTGAATATAAACTAAAGTGAACAGTTTGGTTTCAAAATACCACGTGGTTTAAAAACACGCTTTTTATGTACGATGACTATCCCGAGGAAATGTCTTATAGAGAGTCAGTTTCTCTTTTCAATGATGAGGAATGGATGTATTTTACCGATTATTTGGCAGATTTCAGTGGAAAAGTAACATTAATAATATTAAACTTCAAGGTTTTGAACAGAGAAATTATTGTGAAAAAAATATATTGTCAAATATAAAATATTCGACAATATATTGAGTATATTCCACATATATATAATACTTAATATATTAAGTATTTACATGTTTGAATTAATATTTTGTAATAATAGTTGGTTCATCATAATGGTTCATCATCAGACAGCGAACCATATATAATAATAGAAAGAACTATGTAAATGACGAAAATTGATGAATCATCAATTCTTGATGCAGAAGCGATATTCTTAATTCCCAAAAATCCTACAAAAAAATGAATAAAAAAAGAAAGGAAAATTAACAAATATTAACAAGTATTTATTACAGTTCGTTGTTATCAACTTCTCCGTCGCTGTCGTCTTCATTATTGTCCTCATCAGAGTCCATGTTTACGTCATCGTCCTCATCCTCTATGACGTGAAGACTGATGTCGTCATCGCTGCTCTCATCAACGTCGAGCTTTACATTCCATAGTTAACAAATATTAACGAATATTATCAAGTTTATAAGACTGTTAAGCACCTCATACATGCCAATTAACCTGTCGTAATAATGTTCCCAAAGTCTTTCAATCATCTTATCCTGACAAGTTAAATGCACTTGTGTGCGTTTAACTCTGAAACTCTACGCTAACAAATCTCTAAATATACCTTTTATATGAGCACTTTCAATACGTTTTCTCTTATTTCGTCCTTCTGCGAGATAAATGCAGTAATTCAATTACGATATGATAGTTCCTGTCTCACTTTTAATCTAAATTATCGAAACCATATTTCAGGGTTAAAAATTTGAAATTTTTGAGGCTTTTGGAATTTGGACAATCGGAAATACACTGATCGGATAGTTTACTGAATGTTGAATATAAAGAAAAAGTATCTCGGAATTGGATAAAAATCAGCAGGAATATCTTTCTATCACAACAAAAACGAATTATTTATGTTGATGCCGCAAAACATTTTTCTTCTCTTTTGATAATAAAAACAGATTATAATAATTTTTGTAATGATTTTTGTGATTTTTTATTAAAAAATTACAAAAGTTATTACGAAAAATCACAAAAAGCGATACTGACGTGCAAATAAAATGCAATCGCATCCTTCTCCTTAAATATTGAATGAGACTCCAGTGTTTTTAATCGTTAGTATGAATTTTTGACGTTTTAAAGTTTTTAAAGTCGATCGATAAAAATCATTAGTTTATATTACCTTGATATTTCGATTGTCTGTAGTGTGGATTTTTGGGCTCGCGACGTAAAACGTTTGAGGAACATTTGTGTGACAATTACCCTGTTGTGCTCAATAATTATTAAACTTTAGTGCGATAGGATAATTCCTTTCTCGTTTTTCGTTTTTTTTAATATAATGTAATTTTCAGCAGTCCTATGTTTTGCTTTGATCCGACAAATATTAGCTTAGACAAATTATATTTTACAAAATTAATTCCATTTTATTATTTTTGTAATAAACTATTTAACTTATTTTTAGAAAAGCTAAAATAACATTAAGATTTCTCTCTTGTCTACACCGGGTCAAATATGTACAACATATTTTTGCAAAAATAAAAATATTTTTTATATTTGTCTGTTCGTGTTAAAATTTCGTTCTTTGCAGCAAAGAATCGTATGGTAATTTAAAATTGATAAAGCCAAAATAAAATTTTTTATAAAAAATATAAAAATATTTCTATTTTATTAGAAAAAAGAAATTTGAATGGATCTTATAAATCTAAACAATTTTCGGTTTCCTGTTCACCCCTGTGACTGTAGTCTTATCTTGAAAGGTAATGTGAAAGGAAAAATATAAAATTGTTGCTAGTTCTTCTGTTATTCATAAAAGAAGATGAAGTCTAATCGCAATTCAATATTAAATACAATCTGCGTTAGTTATTAGACCACAATTGGCTTAAATATTTCTTCTCTGCTATTTGTTCTGCAAAAACAATTAAAATTTTACCAATTAAGTATTTTGATTGAATAAGAAGCAGTCAATGTATATTTTTAAATGTCATTATTTATTTGTCATCATCAAAATGAAAAACATTTACATAAAAGCTAATTTATTTATTAATTATTAATTTTCTTAATAAATCTTAAACGCTTTTAAATTACTTTACTAATTTCTAATTGGTTTTCTTATACATGGTTTTATTTGTGTACTAAAAAATTTATATTGTAAAAATAATACTTTTGAGCTTTATGAAGTCGACTGGCTAAAATATTATTTTATTACATAAAATAATATCCTAATCTACCAAAAAGTTAAACAAGTTGTCACTTGAAAGTTTTAATTTAGTTTAAATTGAATAACCTTTCGAGCGAAAAATATATTTCTTATATGTTATGTTGTTTATACTTTGTATACTTTAATATACGAATTATTTTTTTAAAGATTATTTTTTTTGTAATTTGAATTTAGAGACCATTTTACAACTATCTAAAATATAAGATACGTAAAATTGAAGGAATGCAATGTATTCGTTTGTATTTTTTGTGATTTTGACATCAAAGTGGAAACTTTATAATCGTAAATATTTGAAATAAACTTAATGTTAAATATCAAACAGCTAATTTATCGACAAAATTTTACCTGCCGAATTTTATCTAGAAATAAGATAAAAAAAATCATTTGTGATTTTTCACATATCTCAAATAATATATTTTGAATGTGCATTGAATATATGTTGTGTATGCGTTTAAAGAATAGTTTGTATATTTGAAGATATAATAATTATTACAACACAAGGGTTTAGCCGCATGAGCTGTTTTGCCGGCTTATCTATAGCTGAACGACAGTAAAATGTATATGTCAAAATAAAATTAAAAACTGTCAGATTCTTGGGTATGTAGTATTATTATATTTGATGATATAATAATTTGTATGTTTTATTTGAATATATAAGAATAATAAGAAATTTATTATTCGAATATACAAATTTGAATGTACAAATTTTGAGTAAGACATGCTTCAGCTTGTCGAACTAGAGGGTTGCCTATCATTAAAAGAATAAAATAAAAACTGTCAGATTCTTGGGTATGTAGTTTGAACGCTGCATTGATCAGGAAGAGCAATCCAATTACGGACTGATCTTTGGAACTCCTTGATCTTATTTGTGCATACCAACTCTTCATGTAGCATTTTTCACACTTTCAGGGCTTGATACGACAGTTCGCACACACTCAGGCATTTCCCATGATCTTTGGTTCTAAGACACAAACTATGACCTCATTGACAACTGCGTTTATATTTGTAATTTGTATAATTAGTAATTATAATTTGTGTATTCGTCTATAATTTGTATATTTTATTTGAACATATAAATATATAAATATATATTATATATTAAACTTATATATAACATAAGTTATAGAATAGAATAGAATTTATTTAGAGTGGCCTTTGTGGTAAAATAGAACCACTTACAAGCCCACTATAAAAATTAAAAGACAAGTTTACGTCCGATGAATGTTTGAACTTGTATGTAGATTTATTGAATTGATTGCGGCTGAAAGTATTATTTTAGTTCGTTTGCAAGAAGTATGGCGATCAAGGAAGTTTTGAAGTGTTTAAGCGACGTCAATGATTTTGTGTCTCTAGGAAGTTTGTTCCAAAGGCGTGGTGCAGCGATGGTGAACGCACGATATCCGTGATTACCGTTGTGACGGGGGACGAAAAGCGAGTAGGAGCGATGAATTCTTAGGGAGAGATGAGTCGTCATATAGGATGCGCTATCAGGAAGATATAGATAAGGAGGTTTGTGCCGGAATTTGATTTACCATGTAAGTGTGAGAATTTGAGAGGTTATGCGGCTCGGAATGTCGATCCTGTTAAGGATGCGGAGGGTGTTGGAGATGTGGTCGTACTTGCGAAGGCGGAAGATGACTCTAGCAGCCGTGTGCAGAATCCTTTGTAAATAGTGAAATTGATATGCTGGACAGTTTACGATAAGACCTAAGCAATATTCTAGACGAGGCATGAAAAGGCTGGAGATTAAAATAGCTCTCGATTTGACGTCGAGGTTTCTACAGACACTTCGGATGTCACGGAGGATAAGGGATCATGAACTGATCTTGCTACGAATGAAAGGCAGAAACGAGAGATTATTGTCAAAAGGGACACCGAGGATTGTCATGATAGTCACTTCTGGTAGACGGAAATTGTGTATGCATACTGGAAAATCGAGGGTGTAAGAGTGGCGCGATGTTATCCACATCATGTTAGATTTCTCGTTGTTTAAAAACATACGGATTGAACAAAGATATGCGTGAATAGCAGAGAGGCAAGACGATGCATCGGAAGCGAGGTTGGATGCAGATGTGAGTGTGCATGATGCATAGATTACTATATCGTCAGCGTACTGAATAACTTCAAAGCTGAAAGGGACCACGATGGAAGATAAATCACCAAGAAGACGGGTGAAAAGAAGCGGCCCTATAACGGATCCTTGTGGTACACCGCAGCTGAGAGTACCGGCGCAGAAGAGTTGGAGTTGGAGACTACATGATAAGAGCGATTTGAGAGGTAAAATTTGAACCAAGAAATGACATGAGACGAGAAGCAGTAACGTTGTCTGAGACATGAGAGAAGTATAGTGTGATCAACTACATCAAAGGCGGAGGATAAATCAAGTGAAATTACAAGGCTTACTAGATTTTTGTCAAGAGCAAGAAGTAGATCATTGGAGAGTTTTGTGCATGCGGTCATAGTAGAATGTTGTGGTTGATATGCTGATTGAAAAGGTGGAAACATAGAATTTGATGATATGTAATTGCTTACCTGTCTGAGGATGAGACGCTAGAAAAGTTTTGAGATGGTCGGAAGGTTTGATATTGGTCTATAGGAGGAGGCGGAACTTGGATCAAGATGATGCTTCTTTAATAATGGGCGAACTATGACATGTTTGAACGACGAAGGGTAGTGTGATAAATGGATAGACATGTTGAAGACACTTGTGAGATAAGGGCTGATGGTGTCACTTAGTAACTTTAGAATGTATGTTGGAACAGGATCGAGAGGAGAGGTTGAATTGGGTAATCGTGCTAGGGCATCAGATACGCTTTCGATAGATAAAATTGAAAAGTGAAACAGTTCAGTATGATATGGGGCAAGGTAGGAGAAACTAGAAGATAATGGTACGTGGATTGAGGTCAAAGTTCGAGCTATTTTGCGTTGCAAATGAGATGCGAATTCGTTGGAAGAGATAGAGATAGACGTGACGGATTTGTTTCTACCCAAAAGGTTATTAATGGATTTCCACGTGTATTGATGATTGCTACGCAAAGATATTTTGCTTTGCCAGTATGAGGAGCATTTTGAGTTCAAAAGATATCGGTATTTGCGTCGAAATTCGAGGTATTCTGAGTAAGATGAGTTTAATAGCTCGGTGATATTACGACGACGGAATCTTGAGTGCATTCGGTGAAGGTGTCGTAAGGATCGCTTGGCTCTTCGGCAATCGCTATCGAACCAGGGCGCTCCTGACTGACGGCGAGGCGTACATTGTTTGAACGGCAAAATCATATCGAGTATGCCAATAAGTTCAGTGCTGTACATGTTGGTTAAGTCGTCAAGTGAAGTGTTAGTAAAGGCGGCAAAAATTAGGAGTGGGGACGAGAGAAGGTTTATACGCAAGATATTTAGATCAAGTTGTTTCCATGGACGATATATATGGGAATGAGTAGGGTGTGGAGGATCATTGGTTTTAATGTTAATGGTGAGAAGGTAATGGTCGGATAGGCCCACATCTTTCACAGAAACGGTGCTGCAAGTAGACGATGATCGAACAAAGATGCAATCAATGTTGCCACCTTGGATATGAGTGGATTCAGTAGGGATATATCTGAAGCCAAAGTCTGATAATGTCTTGAGTAGGTGTGACGAGTGAGCGCATGATGGTCTGTCAAGTCGAATGTTGAGGTCACTAAGAATAATGACGGGAGATGGTGTAATGCTTAGGTTAGAGAGCATATCAAAGAGTTCGTCAAAGAATGTAAGACATGGCGCAGATGAGCCTGGTCGATAGATAAGGGCGAAACAAATTCGTCTACTGAAGTGTATAGCGTTAAAGCACATCAGCTCGAATGACGTAGGGGCAACTGGAAAGTTTAGAACATGTAACGATATAGCGGGCAAAGAAAAGGAAAGTAGACCACCATGGTTGATTCTTCCTGGATCACCATGTCGAGCACGTTCGGCAACGTTTAGGTTAAGCGATACGAGTCTTCGAATGGATATGTCGTTTGTGGAATGTCAAGATTCAGTTAGGCAGAGAAGTGAAAGTGAGTTATTTTGGAAGACTTCGAGAGCAAGTTCAAGTTTGTGAAGTAAGGAACGAATGTTGATGAGACCGATGTTAAGTGAGTATTTAGAAGGAGAATTTAGGGAGGATGATTTGGAGTTAAATGGCGCGAAACAACCCAAGGAAGAGGAGGGAGAATCAGACAATTTTCGCCTCGTTGTTGTTTGCGATTTATCATGATGTCATATTGAGGGTGGTGATATATTTGGTTGAATTTCGGCGGAGATTAAATGATTTTTTTTTGCAAACGAATAACTCGGTTATTGCGAATTATAAATTTATGCGAAGGATCCGCCAAACGTTTTTCGTGTAATTGTTTCCCGAGTAATTTTAGTGCTTTCACCTCAGGTGGTGAGAGATCCGGGCTTACATAAGCGTTGTGAAATCGAGTCGATTCTCTCAGTTTGTAGGCATTATTCAGAATTGACGTGGTGGTTGCTTCATCAGATGTAACAAGTATCCACGGAGGAATATCTTGACGTTTTGCAGGGAGTCGGCGTAAATACAAACGACATGTGGATGCACAAGACACCTTCAACGATGCGATAAGATCCGATACTTAAGCAAGATCGTCTGATGAATTAGGTAGTCCGCGTATTATTACGTTTGACAAGCGCCGTTGTTGCCTATCACATGCTTGAATTATTGTTAGGGGCGATGTTGATTGACTATCGAATTGAGATGTTGCGAGTACTGAGCGAGTCACTTCTTTGCGGATAATAGATGCGAAAGTTTGACGAGGTATTAAGAACTCTGGATTAGAAGTTGGCACAGAAGGCGAAGAAGTGATATTGAGAGATTCTATTCTTGTTTGTAGATCATTAATAGAGGAATTGGCGCTCGTTAACGACTCTTTTAAGTCGGATAATAACTTAGCGGAACATAACCCACACAGAAAATCTCGTGTGAAAAATTCCCTGGAAACTTGGCATGACACTTTTACGGAAGAATATATCGGACAATCCAACGCGGTACACTTTAAATCTAGTGAAACAAACTCCCCTTGTGTGATAATAGGTGACAAGGATGGTAATACACGGTTTGGAATCTGTATAGCGCTAGCAGCAAGAGAAGGATTGAATTGCAACACAGAATCTCCAAGACGAGTTGTTGAGATGTCGTTATAGAGTAATATGAAATTTTCACTATTTAGAGGTAGATGGCTTTCTTCAGATCGTGATCGGTTTATTTCTTTAGAATTACCGTTTTCACAGTTTTGAGCATAACAGTCCACGCAAGTACGACCAGCTTTAGCACAGATGCAACTTCGACATATTGAGTTTTTACTGTTACAGGAACAGCAACGTGAAGAAGTAGACATTACTCGGTTGGATGTTCTTGAAATAGTTTTGCTTGCATTCGTTTGCTCCATTGTAATTTGTGTATGTTTATCAGAAACTGTATGTTATTTTATCTCAAACGTTTTTTATAATTATATAATATATATTATATATTATATACATTATAAATTAGAATATACAAATTTGGAGTAATAGATGCTTCGGCTTGTCGAAGATTAACAATAAATTGTATAAAATATATTTTATACAATAAAATATAAAAACAATAAATTTTAACAATAAAATATATTTTAAAATATATTTTATACAATAAAATATAAAAATTTTCTCAGATATTTTAATCTTAAATATTTTAATTTTATTTACGTTGTTGTCAAAAATATTTAATATTTAATATTAAAATTACATATTAAATTCTTAATGCTAAAATATTTATCTCTAAACGTGAACGTATTTTTATTTAATTATTTTTCAATGAAAAAGTTATTTGTAAATTTAGTTTAAAGTACAAAGTTTTACTTTTTAGTTTTTATTATTTATTAATAATTTAATTAATTTTTAATTTAATTTTGAAAGCATTTTGACTTTGTAATTCTAAGCACATTATAGCATTGTAACATTTTAAACATACCTTTGTCATTCAGGCCAACACTATTAGTAATTAATCAACGATAATTTGATAGGCTTTTATTATTGAAAAGCGTCTATGATGTACAAATTGTTAGTGCGAAAAATCGCTTGAAACTGTGGTCCAGGAGCCAAAGCTGGCTACGATTGATTTCAAATCCATATGTGCTGCTAAATGACTAGACTTCTACTGTATCACTACGAGACGCTCCTAACCACACAGCAGTCATCGTCAGTCGGATGAAGTGGTTATGGGTACGTTTCGACTGCTTTTGTGATAACTATAAAGACACCAGCAATTCCCCACGATGCTATTAGAAACTCAGGTGCATAAAGCGTTTTTACAGGCTTGTTGCGTAATTCTTTATATAAGGCACAAATGCGTATCCGTTGGTTACAAGGGCACTGAATTTCTCACAGGATTCCGAAAGGAATGCGTTTTTTTATAAATTGTTATTGCGAAAAATCGCTTGAAACTGTGGTCCAGGAGCCAAAGCTGGCTACGATTTTTAATCCAGATTTGCTGCTAAATAACTGGACTTCGATCATCAGCTCCATCAGTCTGATGTATCACTTCGAGACGCTCCTAACCACACATCAGTCATCGTCAGTCGGATGAAGTGGTAAGGGGTGCGTTTATATATTGTTCTATATATATTGTACTATATATATAGTTAGTTACGATTGTTGCTCAGTTTATGAGAAAACGGCAATTGATAAAAATGGATTTATTGATTTTAACATATCGATCATGAATCCAGGTGATCACCAGAAATATCAAGTAGTATCTAGAAAAAAACTAATAAAACATGGTACAAACAAAATAAAAAGTGTTAACTGCCTAGTAAATGTATCAGAAATTATATTTGGATCCGCATTTATGCTGGGTTAATGAACAGGTGGAAAAATCTGATAAGGTAGCAATTCATCTTGATTGCAATGCATGGCATATCATCAATTAGTCAGTTCATAACACATTTTGAACTATTTATCGGTTTATAAAACCTATTTTTGAAATTAGGATATTAACATTTTTATTTTACTAATTTGACTAGCCAATGTATTCCACAATTAAGAATAAAACAATTAAGAATTTAAAATATACGTTTAAAATCAATATTTTAAAAAATCATTTCAGAATATACTTTGAATTTTTCATTTACTATTAATAAAAATCAAAGCAGAAAAATATTCTAAGGATCAATTCAATCATTTAAAAAAATAAATGGAATAGATCTGTAGAAAGTAAATTCTTCATCCGTTTAACAATCATCAGCGTCGCGGCTGTATGTAGAGCGTGCGCGATTACCTAAGGCCGGGCAACGATGACCTTCAAGGCATCATCGCCTTCAAGGCAGTAATATAAAAGTTAGCAATAAATATATTGTCTATATTTATTCAACTTTAAAGTAAAATGCGTTATGTTTTCGTAAATATTTTAGATTTTAATATTTGAGAAATGTAACATCAGCTTTGATATTACGGTTAGATTTCAAATAAATGAATGGATGATAGATACACCCACCATATTATTTTTGATATAATGTAAATAAATATTAATGTAAGTAAATAAATATTTACTGTTAGTATTAAATTATTTTTAGTAATTTAATATGATTGATATTATATAATAAATAAATATTTACTTTTATTATTTGAAAATAAATATTTATAAATATTTACTTTTTAGATACATATTATATAATTATATTTATAATAAATATAATTATTTATAATAATTATATACTTTTTAATTAGTAAATTATTTTTAGTAATTTAATACGATTGATATTACATAATATCGAAAATGATTTCCGTTATTCCAAGTCATTTAAAGTACGTGTATTAATCGTATAGTAACTTGTGCATTTTACTAAACAGAAAATCATTAAATAGATCGTCATCGGAAATATAAATTTAATTTTTTGTGATTTAAACTTTAAAGCAAATGTCAAAAAATATAAATATAAATTATATTTATAATTTTACAAAGTGATATCATTTCATGAAATCGATTAAAATTGAATATACAACACAACCTCATTCATTTCTAGATGTTGCTGAATATAAGTGATTTTTTGGCTATGATGGCTAATTTACTGTTGTCCATTCTAAGCTCATTTATATGCGAACAGCTTTTACTGAAGAGCTCTCACGGCTTTATTAGAGCTGGCTTGTTTGGTATTGATATGTGCAAAAGACAACCGGATGATAAGGAAAAGGCCAAGAAAATGTAAGCAGCCCACTGATATCTAATTGTGTCTTTCATTTTTCAAAATGATTAATACTTAAGTTTAAATGCGTATTACGGATTCAGCGAAATTACGGATAATATTAAAAGATGTTTAATTTAACTAGCCAAAATATCTACTCGCATGCGTGATTAACTATGCGATTTATGTTGCATAATGTATAAAACATTTCAGTGTTTCCAGATTAAACCATTTTAAGGCATATTAAAACTGTTCAAAAATAGCTGATTCTATTCCAAAGTAGCTCATAACCCCCATTTCGAAATTTTGACTCAGCGTCATTTTTAAAATAGGCAAACACTATTTATAAATAGTTAAACATAAATTATATCTTTTGAGGATACAAAGTGATTGATTATATATTTATGTTATATTTAACATAAAATAATCAACCACTTTGTTAGCAACACAAATTATATGTAATTGTGTTATATATAAACAAGAGAAGAGATATAAGACATTTCACCCAGCTGGGCTTTTATAATCTGAAAACACAGGTTACAAATTACAATTATTTCAATATTACATCGAACAATTTTTATGTTTGATGTTATAATGGAATATTACAACAACGGAATCAATGATCATTTAAAGTTTAGTTTTCTAAACTGCGGTGGAGGATTACTGAACAATCTTCAAATCTGGACTCTACTAATGAAGCTCAATAAGCAGAAACCGATCTAGGGATTTGATTGATGATGGACTGTGATGGTTTCCAATACCCAGTTTAGTACGTTTCCCCCGTATACTTATTAGTAACGATTACATATATAATGGTGGTGCACGGATGTGCTGAACAACGGTCCAGGATTTTTTACGAAATTCGGCGTTTATACTAGATGGTGTTGCTTGATAGACTGGACTTCGATTCACGACTTTCAGTCACCATGTCACTTCTAGACGACCACTTCATCATCGAATGATGAGTACCCGGCAACACTCATCAGTAGAATGAGGTACTCACTGGTCGTTTCGGTTGCCTATGTGACATTGTGAATGAAGCCGTTTTTTCTGAGGTTTTCGCTCTTTACTAGATTGAATTGATGTTCGGACCATCCTGAAACACTAGTGTTTAAGGATATAAATAATTATTATAATTATTTCATATAATTATTATTTATGGCACAAACATTGCTAAAAAGTTTATAATGTAACCTTAAAATAATATTTCAATATGCGTTTAGTGTCTAAATTCATTTTTAATTACGTAATTTTTAAATAACTTGTTTTTGACAAATACATTTATTAAATATAAATATAACTATTGGAGCTGGATCAAAGAAGAGAGGAAATTATTTTTGATATTTCGCTAATTTCTGTCAGCATCTTCAGAAAGTTATGTTTTACCTAGTAATTTACCTAATAATTTAAATTACCTAGTAATTTTCTGAAGATGCTTACAGAAGTTATTGAAATATCAAAAATAATTTCCTATTTTCTCTGATCCAGTTCCGATAATTCTTTATCCATAATGGATCATTATTAACTATTTAAAATACTGAAAAATATAGAGTAGATATTTCATAGCTCTTGATATAATTAGGAATTTAAAATAAATTAAATTTACGTAATCATGTATGACATGTTAAATAACATCCAAGTTTTAAAAAATATTTTAATATAAATATATTACGAATATATTATAATATTTTTTATATTAAAAAATATAATATTTAATATATTCTATATTAAATTAATATTAATCTTTATATTTCTATATTTCAAATGTCTGCGAATGTTTGTGAAACGAAAATAAATTGAAACTTATTTACATCCTACACGACTATAACGACGATAAGGACTATAACACTATAAGGACTGTTTATGTAAAAATCTTGATGTGCACTGGCTCAATTTACAAATATTACTTTAATTTCTCTGTTTTTCGACTAAAATTGCATTCTATCAATTAAATGATTTTCATTAAATTTAACTTGCAATGAAACGTATAATACTTAGATAGTCCCGAAGCTTACGGCGTACTTCCGGCAACCGTATACATCGTACTCTCGTTTGTATTCATCCCAATAATGTTTTCAGCCGGATATACATATCGAAACTCTGAATTTATGATGCACGACGTAAGCAGATTTGATTTTAATAATTTGAAGAGCTATCTTATTAGTAATTCTTTTTATAGACGCCCGTTAATTTATAGTTTTTAAAAATACTCTTATTCAATTTATGTTCATTGGCTATTCAAAGATTTGTTTGTTGCAAATCCGAATGTGTTCACTAATTGAACATGTATCATCAATGTATCGAAACATATATTTATATTGTTTAGATTTAGTTTTTACACAGTTATGAACAAATTCATATTCTATAAAGCTTAAAAACAAGTCAGCTATAATTGGGCTACTATTACCACCCATTGGAACACCTTTTACTTGTCTAAATATAGATGTCCCTACTTTTAAATAATTTTGATTTATCAAAATATTTAAGGATTCTATTAATTCAATTTATGCATATATTTTTATTTACTTGATGGTTTAATTTTTGTTAGAAAGACGTTATAATTATTATAACATATATATGTATATCTTTTTCCGAATATAAGATCAATTAATTTTACTAACGCTTCTTTAATATTTACTAAATCTAGATTTGTATAAAGCGTATTAAAATCGTATGTATTTATATTTTGAAAATTTATTCCTTTTGTCTGTTCTAAAAATTCTTTTTGAGAATTAATACTGAAATAGTGTTTTATACGAATCTATAAAGCCACGAATATATAAATTTCATTATTTTAGTATTCATTATGATTCAGATTTCTACGATACCTACTTAAAGGTGGATTATATGCTCAATCAGTTTTTAAGAAATTAATTATTATGAAGATGGAGAAATAGTAGTGGCAATTATATTTTAAAAATATAATTGCTACTATTTAATTTTTTTAATAAATAAATTATTTTATTTAATAAATGTTTCATAAATGATTAATTAAGTAATGATTAATTAGTAAATTGCTAATTAAGAAGAAAAAATAATTAATAAATTATTTTATTTAATTTATTAATATAAAATAAATTTTTTATTTATTATTTTATTATTTTAATTTTTTAAATTTATTATTTTATTAGTATAATATAAGTTACTGCAATAATTTTTTAAGAAGAAAAAAGTTAATAAATTATTTTATTCAATTAATAAATTTTTAAGAAATTTAGAAATTTCTGTTTTTTAGATTAATTTTGTATTACTTAATATAAGTTATTATCTTATAATATAAGTTGCTAATTTATATACAAACGTATATAAATTAATTATATTTAAAATATACGTAATTTTCAACACACGTAAGAAGTGTATTTAGAAATATATAATTTTGATAATATATGCATATTTTTAAAGGTTTGTTTTCAACTACAGTAAAATACGGGTAGTAATTCTTTAGCTTGTTCCATAACGTTTAATTAATGAGTTTGTTTAATGTAAAATTATTGATTTATTTATTCTAATTTTTTATTTAGTTTATTCAATATCTATCGGCCTTACTTGGTATTTGCAGTATGACATTACTAGGATTTACAGATGATGTATTTAATCTTCGATGGAGAGACAAAGTTCTTCTTCCTGCGCTGGCATCCTTGCCACTCTTGCTAATATATTTCGTGAATTGCAATGAAACCAACATTGTTATACCAAAACTCGTCAATTGGCTTTTTATCAGCGGGGAATATTCGTCTACAACAATCAATTTAGGTTGATATGATTTATTTGAATATTTGATTCAGAGTGAACAAATTATTTCTCAGCAAACAAATAGGCAATGATCAAATGATTAATGATCAAATGATTAATGATCAAATGGTCAATGATCAAATGGTCAATGATCAAATGGTCAATGATCAAATGGTCAATGATCAAATGGTCAATGATCAAATGGTCAATGATCAAATGGTCAAAGAATTTGCCAAAATCTGCATTTGTAAATTTATTGCATTTGAAAATATATTAACAATAACAATTAAATATCTTTAAATCCTTAATTTTTACAACGTATTATAAAGCAAATATCGATATTAAATTTGTTTCCTATAGGGAAATTGGAGTATTGTACGATATAACAATTTTACCTTTTATTATATATTATCAAATTCGTAGAATAATTCTTTAGAATGATCCACGAGGAATCATTTTATTTCTTTCTGGATCATAATTAAGTCATTAAAGTATTCAAATTAGTATTGGTTTATTATATACTTACATTTGTACTAGATACGGTAAATAGCGTTGAAAATTTATATTATATTTGATATATTATATATTTCTAATATTGTTACAATATAAATTATAAAAATAAAAAATATAAACATATTAAAATATTGAAAAATCAAACTGTATATTTTAAAATTATTTTGTTATTAATATTTATTATTATAATTATTTGCATAATGATTCCTTCTGTAAAGCATCATTTACTCGCTTTGATCCTTACTCACCCCCAGGCTCTGCGAAAAATGAACCCAGTAATCACAATGCTCAATTTTGATCGAAAACATGTGATCACTTCTATGTAATCACTTCTTGCTCGCTTGATGCTTCTTTATCGCACGATATCTGGAAATTTATCAGTCTTTAGTGTGGTTACTTAATTTTCAAAAATAAACGCGTCAGGTACCGGATCCAGACTTGGTCCAATTGCTACACCTGAGCGAATTTCCGTTCGACCCCTCCCTTCCTTCTAGCTATCGCCCCATTTCGCTACTCCCTACTCTTTCTAAGCTCTTAGAACGCCTCATCTTAATACAAATCAACGCTTATCTCTCCTCATCCAATCTGTACCCTCCTTTCCAATCCGCTTTCCGCTCTAATCACTCCACAGAAATCGCATGCATAAAAGTGTACAACGACTTACTCATTTCTCGAGACAATGCTCTATATAGTGTTCTCATCTCCCTCGACCTCTCCCCCGCATTCGACATTGTCGACCACTCCGTCCTCCTTTCTCGCCTTCGTTATGACTACGGATTTTCTTCCTCCTCCGTAGCATGGTTCGCCTCATACCTATCCGACCGTTCCTTTCGCCTCTGTTCTAATTCATCATCCTCCCATCCCATCCCTATTTTTTGCGGGGTCCCACAAGGTTCAGTCCTAGGTCCTATGATTTTCTCTCTTCTGCTTGGCGATCTATCTCCGTTTATCAAACCTTACTCCTTTAAGGTCATGCAATACGCCGATGACATTCTAATCTATGCTCATGCACCCGCACATCGCATACACGATATCGGCATTTCTGCCTCCAACTGTCTTTCTTCTATCTACAAACGTCTCTCCAATCTCCATCTCGTTCTAAACCCCGAAAAGTCTAAAATAATGTGGATCCTCCCCCGTAAACCAAACATATCTCCTCCCATTGTTTCTTTTGCCTCATCGATCATCCCTATAGTCCACAATCTCACTTTCTTAGGCTTCCATTTCGATGATCACCTTTCCCTTAAACCCTTCGTGAGTGACAAGGTCCGCTCGTCTAACTTAATTCTCCGTGACATCCGCCGTATCCGCCCCCTTATCGACTTCCGTTCTTGTATGTCTCTTCTTTCATCGCTTCTTTTCCCTAAAATCGATTACTGCCTTAGCCTTTTCGCCAATTCTCCAAAATCCATCATCCTACCCCTACAACGAATAATCAACACCGCCGTTCGAGTGCTCTTTCGTCTCCGTCGCTTCGACCACACATCCACATATCTTGCCCAACTCTCCTGGCCCACCATCCACATCCGCATCAAACTCCGCCTTCTTCTCGTTACTTTTCGTCTCATCGCTGTCGGCTCCCCATCGTTCATCAACCTTCCTTTCTTAGACGATACTCGCCCCACCTCGCTATCGCTTCGTTCCTGTCATACCTCTTACTCCACGTTCCTAATTACTCCAACAACTACGGTCTCCGATCCTTCCTCGTCGCCGCCTCACTCGCCTGGAATCAACTTTCTCTCGACGTCCGCCGCGCTCCCTCCTTTATCACATTCAAACACCTCCGTTCACACCTTCTCGACACCTGATTCACAATCTTGTTTTGTTGTGGTCATGTAAGCGTGCGCTGGCACGCATTTGCCACGTTAAAATAAATCGTTTTATTTCGTCAGTTGCCAATACATTGTGAGGAATTGTCGGAAGGACGCCTCGTTTACATGATACGACGTGGTTGATGCTTAACTCAATTCCACAAATGCACATATTATCAAAGTTTGTAGATTTAAGTCATATCTGGCAGCAATGACATCCCGAAATTATATAGTCTACAAATGACCGTCAAACGCTTCTTATGGACGGCTTTTTAACAAACATAATGCGCCTTTTAAATATGCAAAACCAATTAGGCAAGTCGTTTTGGTGAAATTTACTTCAAAATCTTCTCTACTTTTCATTTCACATTTCAAGTTTTGACTTCTTAATTTCTCAGCAACTTTACTTTGTAATTGTTCATAGTTCTTTGTGGATATGGAATGGTGGGCAATAATTTTTATTAATTAATTGGATAATTTTAATCCGCCTTTATATTTAGAATAATTGATTTATATCTATATAACCGTAAACATAGGAATTTGAAAATAATTTCAAATTTCATTTTAATGGATTTTTTCTTATTGATAAGAGATAATTTGTAAATTTCATGGTCGAGTTGTTTCGCTAACTTAAATTTAGATTATTGAAAACCGATGAAAAATATTTGATTACTAATTTAATTAATATGCGAAACTATTTTAGGGATTTTATATTATTGTTGGATGGCGGCCGTAACAATATTTTGCACTAACACTATCAATATACTGGCCGGCATCAATGGAGTGGAAGTCGGGCAATCCTTAATCATTGCTTCTAGCATTGTAGTCTATAATTTGTTTGAACTACCTGGTAAATTCAAGCTTAGATTAATAATTTCGTGCATTTTATGCCAATCTTTATTTCAATAAAAATATTTTATTATTTTAAACACAAACAACGATCATCAGTAGTATGAGCTATCTCGATGACGTTTCCACTGTCTGCGTGACTTTTAAAAATGAGCATTTTAGATAAATTGTTCAGTGGCAAAAGGCTTGTAAACTTGAAACTTGCTTATCAGACTACCTCTATCCATATCAGGCGATTCATTTGTTGCTACATCGCCTCCTTCGTTGCATCTCTGACGTATAGTCGTGACGAATAAATAAATCGCCTGGCATGGATAGAGATGGTCTGTTAAGCAAGTTTCCAGTTTACGAGCTTTTTGCCACTGGAAATTAAGCAATTTATCGGAAATGATCTTTTTCAAATCACACAGGCAGCCGAAACGTCATCGAGTAGATAGATCATACTACTGATGAGCGCTGCCGGTAATCTCTGACGTCTAGTATATACGAATAGTATGCTGATCGTTGAGTGTAGTCCATTTAATTATCGAGAGCAGTTTTAAATGTAATACCGCATTCCAATGGAATCTTGGACAATGTTTTTTTTGCAAGAATCTTTGATGCAACCAGTATGATATATATAATGGGTAGTGTACGGATGTGCTGAGTAAACAACGGTCAATGATTTCTTACCAAATGTGTATTTATCGAAAATGGTGTTGTTGATAGACTGGACTTTAATTCACGAATTTCAGTCACCGTGTCACTTCTAGACGACAATTTCAGCACCGAGATGATGGAGTACCCGGCAACATTAATCTTATTTTTCAAAAGATTTAAATTATTTTAAATTTAACATTTAAAATGTATAATTTATTAAAAACATTTATATCTTTCAATTATCGACAATTTCGCCTTCATGTAAACGATTTGTTTATAAGAATGAGGTTATAAAAATGAGGATATTAACATTTTCAAGATAAAATTAACATTTTCGGCAAATATAACATTATATTTGAAGACAATTGTATTTGAATATTATGAAATAAACAACATGTCCATTAAAATGTTATAATTTAATGATATAAAGCTTAATATTTAAATTATTTCCTTTTGCCATCAGCCTTATCATCATTGCATCTAATTTTAATAAATGTAGATTTATTTACATTCAAGTGAAAAGAGATTGGATGTATAAAGAGAAGATGATGTATGCCAAAATACGATATTGCAAATGGATGAGTGAGATTAAATGACAAAATGCTAAGATTGAAAACTAAAGGATTGTATGTAAAAGTGACGACGCAGAAGTTAAAAATAAATTAGAAGCAAAAGTAAATATAAATGCAAGAGTGGAAATAAAATACAGGTATTTATGACTCATGAATGCTGTGATGAGAATAAAAGCTACTGAATTAGTTGCAAAAATCGATGATATTAAATGCGACAGTGAGTAAGTTAAATGTAAAATTTTTACATTTACGAAACTCGAATTCACAAGAAATGATTAGAACGAATACAAAAGCGATGAATTGCTCTTAAAATAGTGATAATGAGCAAACGTGATGATATCGATTAAAAACGTGATGAGACTCCGTATGTTTTTTTGAGAAGGAAGACTCGTAAGGTTGCTAATCGTAAAAAAGCGTCAGATCATTAAGTCCGCAATATATCTATATTGTTTTATAGTGTGCTTAATAGATGTCCTTGATATCTTTATATTTTTACACGCGACAGAATGCGTTTTAATTTATCCGCAATTAATTTATCAACTAGCATTTCAAATTTTCAGCATACCAAAGTGCAACTGAGTAAATATAATTTCTAATTGTACTGCAATGATGAATTAACTTTATTAATTTGTTTAAATCCTAGTATTGAAATGAGACTTATGTTTCTTAATTTTATTGAATTGAAAAGCATCATGTGCTGGGTGTGAATGTTCAATACAATAAAAAATTAAATAAGCCGTAGAAAAATGATTAATTTTGACGTCTCATATAAAAATTATTTAAATAATTGTTTTAATATGATTTTAATTATTCTTATCTTAAATGTATATAATTTGAAGTTCATATCTACATAAATAGATTTTCATAAATAATATAAAACGTGTTAGCATGCTTTTTTAACATTTCGCATTTCTAATCCATAATCATTTTTATTTTTGATTAGATAGTATCACTGGAACAAAAAGTAAAACCATTAAAACTATTTGTGACCATTTACAATTAAAACCATTTAAATAATTGAAAAAAATAAAAGAAGATTACGGGTTTAGGGTTTACTATCATAAACAATTGAATAATTTAATAAAGATATTAGAAATGCGAAAATGTTATCTAGATATGAACATTAAATTATGAACATTTTATAAAATGTTCATTTATTTATTCTTTGTTCCAGTGATACAATCTAATTAAAAGTATAAGAAGATTACGGGTTTAGGGTTTACTATCATAAACATTTGAATAATTTAATAAAGATATTAGAAATGCGAAAATGTTATCTAGATATGAACATTAAATTATGAACATTTTATAAAATGTTTATTTATTTATTCTTTTGTCCAGTGATACTATCTTATCAAAAGTATAAGAAGATTACGGGTTTAGGGTTTACTATCATAAACAATTGAATAATTTTATAAAGATATTAGAAATGCGAAAATTTTATCTAGATATGAACATTAAATTATGAACATTTTATGAAATGTTCATTTATTTATTCTTTGTTGCAGTGATACAATCTAATCAAAAGTATAAGAAGATTACGGGTTTATGGTTTACTATCATAAACAATTGAATAATTTTATAAAGATATTAGAAATGCGAAAATGTTATCTAGATATAAACATTAGATAATATCTCTATTAAATTATTCAAATGTTTATGATAGTAAACCCTAAACCCATAATCTTCTTTTGTTTTTTATTAGATAGTATCACTGGAACAAAGAATAAATAAATAAACATTTTATAAAATCTTCATAATTTAATGTTCATATCTAGATAACATTTTCACATTTCTAATATCTTTATTAAATTATTTAATCCTTTTATATGATGATAAATCAATTATAAATCCGTAACAGCTGCCTTTATACTGTGCTACTAATAATATCATTTGTCAATCTTTCTAACGTTGATGTGTTTGCTTAAAACTATTTTCAAATAGTTTAAATCAAAATGTGAAATATTATTATATATCAGAAGATATATATTAAGGTGGTTTCATATTGTTTCTGAAACACCGCAATTCCATATTTTAAGTTAATAAGGTTTTGTAGCTTTAGTTGATAAGGTTGTAGCTTTCATTTGTTTGGAAATGAGTGTGTGTAAATTACAAAACTTTTAAATGATTTTTACAGACATGTTTTAGTCCAAATATGTGTTCTGAAAGAGTAGGTGTATCATAAATAACACTACGCTGCAGAATTTGGTAATGTTGATGTCTTTTATTTAGGTGACTGTGGACGCCAACATCTGTTTTCCTTGTATCTATTAGTTCCCTACATATGCACAACCATACCGCTTTTAAAACTTAACTGGTAAACTACTTGTTTAATTATTTGATCCGTAGAAATTTTAACTAATTTCGAAAAATGTTGTTAATATCCTGCGTTCGCGATGCACATTTATTGTTGGGTTGCGATTTAAAATCTATACGTGGCATTCAATGGTTTAGTATTAAGTCATCACACAGTTTAGTATCTAAGAACTAATTTATTATTCGATAACTAATTTTGAACTAATTTAAATAAGAATCACATTTACAAAAGAAAAGCAAATTTACAACTTAAAACTTAAGTTCAAAGTCGTTGACGAATATTTGAGTTGTTATTACTGGTGTTGAACTGTTTACTGCTGGAGGAAGTTACCTTCTGTTAAGCGATAAAATCATTTTCAAAGAACTAATTGTGAACTTATATTTACCTATAGGTTTACTTATTTTTAAGCTATAAAAGTAGCAAATAAGAAATAATAATTTGGTGCTGATATAATAAGTCAAGAGGTAAAGTTAGTTTTTAGAGATACTGTAGATTTCTGTATGCAGGGATACTCTTAATTAGCTACACTATTTACATTAAGGTATTTTTAAAGTACACGATATTCAGTTATTTTATTAAGATATTTTTATTATATTTTACTTGAAAAAATAAATAGATAATTTAAAATCTTAAGTGAAAACATAAAGAGATAAAATCTTAAGAATGATAAATAAAATGCCGAAATGTGTTTAATTTGATCGATTAATCCAGTTAAATTCAATACTTATAAGGTATTCTACATAAATCCTGGGTTGCGGTTCAATAACTAATATATACTATTATTTAAATATAATATATATTTAATATAATACATATTTAAATATATACTATTCAAATATAATTAATATTATAATTTTTATAAGATTTATAAAAATTTATAGTATAATATAAATTTGAATAAACAAGTATTATATTATAATATTAAAAAAATATTATATCTTGTACAGTTATAATACAAAATATTTTGTATAAATGTTTTTATCTTATCTAAATAAGATAAAATAAAATAAGATTCGAGAAAATAAGATTATAATTATATTCTTATATAAAATAAGATTTATAATTTTTTTATTAAGATATTTTTATCTCTTATTTTTCTACTTGATATAAATCATATAAACCGTTATTAAAAAGTTAATTAAATAGAATAAATGATAATAGAATAAATTTTTATTAAATTTATAATTAAATATTATATTTATATTTATTAAATTTGAATAAATGGAATAAATGTTGTATCGATAATTTAATTGAGACACTACTATTCTTTATTCCTATACATCCTATCGGAATAATAATTTAACTTTATTTTAAATCTTATATAAAATTTTAAAATTTTAAATTTTATACTTTTAAATTTTATGCTTCCTCCTGATTACCTCTAATCTGGTTGAGGAATTTAGTTTGGTTGAGGAATATAGCTGATACCTGATAACATTTCACTTCCATTTTATGACCATTTTACTTCCATTTTAATTATCAGAATAATTTATCATTATTCTGATACATCGTATGCTATTTATTAGTAAATTAATAAAAATTGACTTTTATTTAACTTTCAATTATAAATTTTAACTTGATATAATTTGTATAAAGTTTTTTATAATTATTTATTATTTATCTTTTTTATTTATATATCGTATAAGATACATCGACTCGTTATTAGTTAAGTAACTTAATAGATACATATTTTAATATTAGTAATTAATAAATAAAATATGAAATAATAATAAAATTAAATACTAAAAATTAATACTAAAATATAAAATGTAATAGACGGCATATGTTTCTCCGGATGACATCTAATCATTATTATGACACATATTATGCTATTTATTAGTCAATTCGTACAAATTGACTTTTATTTTAAATTTCAATTTAAAATTTTCACTTAATATAAATATAAATTGTATAACATCTTATAATTATTTATTATTTATATTTATTTATCTATATTCTTTATTATTTATAACTATATTATTAATAAATAATTATAAGTATAATTATTTAGAGTAAATTTTACGTAGACTTAGTTATCTGATCTGATTTGGATCTTTTAAATCGTATCTCCCACGTGCTCATATATCACCCACATGCTAAAATACCATATGATAACGTATTTCACATGTTTAGTTTTGTTAGAAATATCTGTAATAAATCTTTTCTGTTTTGAATGTTCATGGAATATGTTAGAAAAATCAAAGCAAACATTTTCTGGATTCCAGTCGAAATGTCAATATAAGATTTGAAATTTACATTATAATATGAAAGCATCATATGTTCTGGTATATCACCCAGGTGCTAAAATACTATATGAGAACGTGTTTTAGATGTTTAGTTTTGTTAAAAATACCTGTATAAAATCTTTTCTGTCATGGAACATGTTAGAAAAATCAAAGCCAACATTATCTTCTTAGATATAAATATAATCTGCATAAATGTTTTTAATTATTTATTTTCTATCTTTATTTACATATAGTAAAAAATTATTTATCTTTATTTTTATTTAAAAAATACGTAGACTTCGTTATCTGAGCTGATTTGTACAGAAAAATATATATTCGTATAGAAACATATATATCTGATCGGATTGTACAGAGAAATATATGTTGCTCCTGATGCATTGCATGTTATTTATTAGTCAATTATTAACAATTGACTTTTATTTTAAATTTCAATTTTAAATTTTAACTTGAAATAATTATAAATTGTATAAAATCTTTTATTGAAATCATTTATTAAAATCACTGATTCTTTTTTCAAATCATTTATTATTTATCTTTATTTCTAATTTAGATTTTGTATAAAATATGTAGACTCAGTTATCTGATCTGATTTGTATAGAATATATATATATATTTTGTTTTTAAAATAAAACAGTAATTGAAAGAAAACCAAAATTATTCTAAAATTTACAGAATAGAGTTATTTATAAAAGTTGTTGCTTTTTAAAAGTCGTTTCTAAATTTTGCTTATTTTAAGTATTTACTAAGTGATTTGAAAACATCCCTTAAATTAATTACCTTGTGATCAGAACTGACCAGACCGAATGGATGATTATTTGAAACTATACTGAAGTATATATTAATATAGATATTGCATTATTACAGTATCCGTAATAATTTATATTTTCATTTAATAATATAAAATATCTAGGAACGATATAAAATTTAATTTTTTTATTTTATACCATGAATAATTTAAATTTTAAAAATACATTTAAACGCTATTTTAATTTTTTACATAATTATCTTAATGCCAGATTTGTAAAGTTTGAATGTATGCATACTCACCTTATTTTGTTAATTTAAGGTACCCTGCATCGGTATTTGTAGGCGATACGTTTTGTTATTTCTCTGGATTTTTATTTGCCACTGTTGGTATATTGGGTCATTTCAGTAAAACGTTGATGATGTTCTTTATCCCGCAAGCATTTAATTTTATTATATCTGTACCACAGCTGTTTCGCATTGTTCCATGCCCGAGACATCGATTGCCGAAGTTAGATTTGAACAATTTTTGCTAGTTTGTTTACAAATTTTTTATCCATAGATTATTATCTAACAATGAGCAGGAATTACTTACAACGAGTGATTTCGAACTAGAAAGCAAAACGCAAACCCGATTGCAGAAGTTTACCATAAACATGTTTGCGTGTTTAAAACTGATTAGGGTTGAACAAAAGGAAGACAGACAGATTATAACTAACATGACAATATTGAACGTCATTCTAAGTCATTATGGGCCTTTGACTGAATTACAGCTTTTTCGAAAAGTTATGCTACTACAGGTTTGTTACTAATTACTTATAATTAATTACTCGTTACTTATTTTTAGATTACATGTTCAGTCTTATCATTGGCTATTCGATATTCCGTTTAAATCCGAAAATTAATAATTTGTTGTAAATGAATGTAAAAACTACAATTTTACATTTAAATAAATGTCGAATAATCATAGCGTTGTTGCACACAAAAAAATAAATCGATTCTGTTAATGTCAGCAACAAGCGCAGCATTCGATTTACATATTACATTCAGATATCTCCTGATTTTTCGAACATGCCGTAATGCCGTAATCTATAATCAGACAAAGTTATAGGTGTACATACGGCGTTATTACGGCGTTAGTCTCATCTATGAGACCATATACGAATTAATAGTTCGCATTTGCGAGATGCAAATACGATAAATATTATATAAGTATTATATAATATTAGTGTTATATAAGTATTATATAAGTATTATATAAGTATTATGTGAATATTATATAAATATTATAGTATATTATATTTATTATTTATAAATAATAAATAAATATCCTTCAAATATTTATTTTAAAAGTTAAAGAAACTTCAAATTGGTAGCAGATTGTATTTTATCTTTTGCTATAATTAGCAAAATATCAAAAATAATTTCCTCTCTTCTTTGATCCAGCTCCAATAGTTATATTTATATTTAATAAATGTATTTGTCAAAAACAAGTTATTTAAAAATTACGTAATTAAAAATGAATTTAGACACTAAACGCATATTGAAATATTATTTTAAGGTTACATTATAAACTTTTTAGTAATGTTTGTGCCATAAATAATAATTATATGAAATAATTATAATAATTATTTATTTATATCCTTAAACACTAGTGTTTAAGGATGGTCCGAACATCAATTCAATCTAGTAAAGAGCGAAAGCCTCAGAAAAAACGGCTTCATTGACAATGTTACACAGGCAACCGAAACGACCAGTAAGTACTTCATTCTACATATGAGGGTTACCGGGACTCATCATTTTGATGCTAAAGTGATCGTATAGAAATGACATGTTAACTGAAAGTCGTGAATTTAAGTCCAGTCTATCAAGCAACACCATTTTATATAAACGCCGAATTTCGTAAAAAATCTTGGACCGTTGTCTAATCAGCACATCCGTGCACCACCATTATACCTGCCGTATCCATTTAGGATCCAACGAGTGCAGCGACAATTTAGCAACAACCTCTGCCCAGTGTTTAAGGAGGGTCCACACAGCAATTCGATCTGGTTAAGAGCGTAAGCCTCAGACAATTAAGCAAAGTGTCGGAAACGCCTTTATTCACAATGTCACACAGGCAACCGAAACGACAAGTGTGTACCTCATTCTACATATGAGTGTTACCGGGACTCATCATTTTGATGCTAAAGTGATCGTATAGAAATGACATGTTGACTAAAAGTCGTGAATATAAGTCCAGTCTATCAAGCAACACCATTTTATATAAACGCCGAATTTCGTAAAAAATCTTGGACCGCTGTCTAATCAGCACATCCGTGCACCACCATTATACCTGTTGTATCCATTTAGGATCTAACGAGTGCAGCGACAATTCAACAGCAACCTCTGCCTAATGTTTAAAAATGGTCCGCACAGCAATTCGATCTGGTAAAGAGCGTAAGCCTCAGTCAAATAAGCAAAGTGTCGGAAACGCCTTTATTCACAATGTCACACAGGCAACCGATACGACAAGTGTGTACCTCATTCTACATATGAGTGTTGCCGGGACTCATCATTTTGATGCTAAAGTGATCGTATAGAAATGACATGTTGACTAAAAGTCGTGAATATAAGTCCAGTCTATCAAGCAACACCATTTTATATAAACGCTGAATTTCGTAAAAAATCTTGGACCGTTGTCTAATCAGCACATCCGTGCACCACCATTATACCTGCCGTATCCATTTAGGATCCAACGAGTGCAGCGACAATTCAGCAGCAACCTCTGCCTAGTGTTTAAGGATGGTCCGCACAGCAATTCGATCTGGTTAAGAGCGTAAGCCTCAGACAATTAAGCAAAGTGTCGGAAACGCCTTTATTCACAATGTCACACAGGCAACCGAAACGATCAGTGGGTACTTCATTCTACTTATGAGTGTTGCCGGGACTCATCATTTTGATGCTAAAGTGATCGTATAGAAATGGCATGTTAACTGAAAGTCGTGAATATCAGTCCAGTCAATCAAGAAACACCATTTTATTTAAACGCCGAATTTCGTAAAAAATCTTGGACCGCTGTCTAATCAGCACATCCGTGCACCACCATTATACCTGTTGTATTCATTTAGGATCTAACGAGTGCAGCGACAATTCAACAGCAACCTCTGCCTAATGTTTAAAAATGGTCCGCACAGCAATTCGATCTGGTAAAGAGCGTAAGCCTCAGTCAAATAAGCAAAGTGTCGGAAACGCCTTTATTCACAATGTCACACAGGCAACCGAAACGACAAGTGTGTACCTCATTCTACATATGAGTGTTGCCGAGACTCATCATTTTGATGCTAAAGTGATCGTATAGAAATGACATGTTGACTGAAAGTCGTGAATTTAAGTCCAGTCTATCAAGCAACACCATTTTATATAAACGCCGAATTTCGTAAAAAATCTTGGACCGTTGTCTAATCAGCACATCCGTGCACCACCATTATACCTGCCGTATCCATTTAGGATCCATTTAGGACCTTGTATAGATGTATTGTACCAAAACATCCATAAGAGATTAGCAATCTCAAAATATCTCATACAAATGTTTGATCTCAAACATCTCATTTTGGACAGTCCATCTCGTGAATAGCCTCGTCACCGGATAGCCTTTTCACTCAAGGTATTATAAATACAAAACTAAAAAGGGAAAAATATACAAATTATACTGATTCATCTAAAGTTTGGCAGTCTTATTTTATATTTTTTTAATGTCTGAAAACTGCAATTTAAAAACAAAATATATACAGAATCAATCAACGTAAATATCACATAACAAAATTAAATTTAAATAAAATTATATTAAATAAAAAAATAAATTATTTATTAAAATTGCGTTGACTCAATTAGTTGACTTTATTAAAGTCAACTAATTGAGTCAATTAGTTGACTTGGCCAGTGAATCCTTCTTACGTAATAATGCACGGCCATATCATATAAATATGGCCGTGTAAAATATATAAAAATAATGAGAATATAAAAAATATATAAAAATATATTTTTATATTAAATTTATATCATTTCGTACATATGACCCTTACAAAACGTAACCAGATAGCCTTTTCACTAAAGGCATTAGAGCATTGTCTTTATTCTAATTTCACATAAAAGATTTCGTGAATCATAATACTGAGCTCAAATGAGAAGAATCTTGCAAATTTTGGTAAATTAGATCAAGCAAGTGTGCCTGTTGTTAATTATGTAAAAGTAATAATTAAAATTATCAATTGAGAAGCAATTCCTTTATCTTAACAGAAGTTCAATGAGAAATTGGCATCTAAAAACGTCGGTAATTTTAATTGTAATGTAGGTAAGATTATTAAGCTTAAAATATATTTAAGAAATATATTGATATCTTTATAAATATATGAATTTATTATATGTATATTATAATATATAATATTATAATAATTATATATTAATATTATCTTATATATTATAAATATATACAACAAATTAATAATTTGATGTAAATGAATGTAAAAACCACATTTTTATATTAATAAATGTCGATATTACAATTGTAATCGTCATTTAATTTACAAATGATTAAATCGACATTTAATTTACACATTTAATTTACAATTTAATTTGTCAATATTACAATTGTAATTTATTTTTGATATTATTTTATTAATTTATTTTTATTATTACAATTACGATATTATCTTATTTATATATAATAATATTCATGATATCTGAAAACTGTATTAAAAGATTTCTGTCGCTTTTGACGAAAGGTATGAAAACTGTTTCTCATGATGTTTACAAAGAGCATTTAATTTTAATATGATCTTCTCAAAAAAATAAAAATTAAACAATATTTCGTTCACCAATATTACTAATAATCTAAATCAGCAAAAACGGTCTAATAAAATAAAGGAATGTGCAAAACAAAACCATTCTGGATATTAAAATCGTGATTCAAAATTTCACAAGACGCTAAAGCTGTATACGTGTAATCTGAACACTGTAATCGTGGTCATATGGTTGGTCATATGTCCATAATGGTTTTGTTTTGAGCTAAATTAGGTTGTTTCAGATATCCCATAATAATGTACCAGATTATGCAACAAATAATTGAAGAAATATTCTATTGATCCTTTATGAAAAGATAGGAATTAAAAATCTTAAACAATTAATAATTAGATACCGTCGTTACAACCGCCGCTGTCTTGTCGTAATGATGACGAACTGTTTGTCATCATGTAAAACGTATTTTGTAGACCTATGATTTACAAAATACGTTGTGCACTATCTTAAGAATACTTTATAGAATACTGTTTATTTGCTTGGATTACAATAATATGTGTGGACGGCTAAGTGTGTCTTTAATGGGCAATCGCTATAAAGGGGATTGATTAAAAGTGAAATATCTAGGCATCGGATTATTTAAAATACAATGAAAAGGTTACGACATTGTAAGAAAAACTTATTATAAAAAACTTACTATATTAACTTATGTTAAGACTATTTAGCTAACATTTAAATGAAAATTAAAGGAAATTTTCAAATATTAAAATATAATTATAAAATTATTTAAGTTTATGTATTTAAGTTTTATGTATTTATTTTAAGTTTTTTATTGCATTAAATAAAATCTTCACTGGTCAGTTTTGATATAATCCGCGTGTAGTTGTTTAAATCCTATCAGCATCATTGTACACTACAATCAGCGTGGGTGGACCTCATCAGCAGTGAGCCCACCCCTACATTTCGTGTTTCAGTCCTTTTACAGCTTCTGCTGATTCCTTGTCGCCAAAATGCTGGTTTATATTTGGCTTATATAGCAAATTACACAATTAATGTGTTCTATATTTGGTGTGGGCGGTAACTAATATTCGCAATTCGAATCCACCACACACCGATTTTTTTTATTCCGTTCTTATACGAAATGTTCACTGGACAGTAAACCGTAAGCTGTCTTTTTACTATTGTGAATATTGCATACACGAGCCGCTATTCTTCACTGGTCGGTTTTGATATTATCCTCGTGTAGTTGTTTAAATCCTATCAGCATCACTGTACATTACAATCAGCGTGGGTGCACCTCATCAGCAGTGAGCCCACGAATACATTTCGTGTTTCGGTCCTTTTACTGCTTCTGCTGATTCCTTGTCGCCGAAATGCTGATTTATATTTGGATTCTATACCAAATTACACAATTCAAGTGTGTTATATTTGAAGAATAGCGGCTCGTGTAAGCAATATATTCACAATAGTAATAGAAAGCTTACGGTTTACTGTCCAGTGATCATTTCGTAAAAGAACTAAAAATAAAAAATCGGTGTGTGGTGGATTCGAATTGCGAATGTTAGTTACCGCACACACCAAATATAGAATACATTAATTGTGTAATTTGGTATATAAGCCAAATATAAACCAGCATTTCGGCGACAAGGAATCAGCAGAAGCAGAAATGGACCGAAACACGAGATGTAGTCGTGAGCTCACTGCAGATGAGGTCCACCAACGCTTATTGTAATGTACAGTGATGCTGATAGAATTTAAACAACCACACGAGGATAATATCAAAATTGACCAGTGAAGAAAAGCGGCTCGTGTATGCAATATTCACAATGGTAAAAATACAGTTTACGGTTTACTGTTCAGTGAACATTTCGTATAAGAACGGAATATAAAATTGGTGTGTGGTGGATTCGAATGGCGAATATTAGTTACCGCGGACACCAAATATAGAACACATTAATTGTGGAATTTGGTATATAAGCCAAATATAAACCAGCATTTCGGCGACAAGGAATCAGCAGAAGCAGTAAAAGGACTGAAACACGAAATGTAGGCGTGGGCTCACTGCTGATGATGTCCACCCTCGCTGATTGTAGTGTACAGTGATGCTGATAGGATTTAAACAACTACACGAGGATAATATCAAAACCGACCAGTGAAGAATAGCAGCTCGTGTATGCAATTCACAATATTAAATAAAATATCAAATATTTGATAAAATGCAGTATTTGATTGCAAAATTTCATTAAATGCAACTTAAATTAAATTTTTAATATAAAATTATTTAATATAAATATATTACTGAAATGAGAAAATGGTGCATTAAAATAATTTTTATATATTAATATTTGTAAACGTTTGTGAATTGATTAGAAACTACTAGGAAACATTACTCTCTAAGGGAATCTCAAAATGTATTCACGTTGATTATCATTTTTCAAATGCGATAATGATGACATAAAAATGAAATCGGTTTAAACGGGGCTTGTTTGCAGTTCTGCCGGGTAAAATATACTCCTCATAAGACATAATATGAACCCTTCGACTATTTAGCTAACATTTAAGTAAGACTATTTAGCTAACATTGAACTCGTTAGCTAACATTTAAGAACCCTTCGATATAAGCATATTTGATATAAGGATATTTGATAAATGAAAATTAAAAGCACTGGACTTCTGTACAGGCGGATATTTATTCTATTAGTTAAAAACACTGGACTTCTGTACAGGCAGATATTTATTCTATTAGACATATAAATTGTGCCTAATGCATGTTATAAGTAAATAAATAATCTTTATTTTTATTAAAATAAAGATTTGTATTTATGTTAAAAAGATTTTTGTTTCTGATTAATTTCTTACAAAAGTATGAGCAGAGAGTTAGATAAATTCTTAATTTCAGAACAAATATTGCAAATAGATATCAATGCAGATAGACATTCACAGCAATGGCGAAAAAAGGTACTTCCAATCATCATACATATAATGTCGATAGCTTAACGGATATATGGATACCTTATGATATGGATAGCTTATGATAGTTATAGAAATACAATTAAATGATGCAAACATCATTATAGCAGTAATTATTCGAGCATATTGTAAAAATATTTGCGTTTAAAAAATACAAATAAGAATTGGTTTTCCCTTTAATAAGAAACAAATATTCTTTATAACAACAGGACGAATATTTTAAGAACGAAGCTTATACTTTTAACGATATTTGTTTTATTAAAATTCTATCATCCCTCAAAAATAAAATGTTTAAAAAATCATTTTTTTAATTCTTTAAATTTTGTTTCAATTGAATTATAAATACGAATATCTTTACATAAACTAAAGATGTTCTTATAAATTACAATAAAAGTTTGTTTTACAAGTTAAAATTGTAAATGTTACCATCTACATGAAAATTAAGGATGTTCAATTAACTCTTTTACATTTTTCAATAATTTGATTATTAATTGATCATTTAATTAATTATTAATTAGTTAATCATTTATTTTTATTTATAAGGGTTCTCATAAATAGGCAGCTTTCCTATTTAATGTAAAAGTTTTGTCATGCAGAATTAAATCACATTTAAATTATTTTTAGCTTGATTATTTTGGGGTTCAATTTAAGAGTCTATGTTTTACTTGTAATGAATAAATTATGCATTATATATAACTGTATAATTATATGAGAATAAAATCAATCAATTACTAATTCACTAATTACTCAAGGATGTAGTTAAATTACTATTTACCTACTCGATAAATTCACTTTTATGTCTACCTTAATTAAAAAATTAATTAAAAAAGTTGATTTATTAATCAAGAGTAATAAAATAGATGCATTAAAAATTAATAGCGAATTAAATTAAAAACAGGAGATTTCTGTCCAGAAGAATAGTCACACTTTTGTTAAATATCATCTTTACATTTCGGCCCATACGGATCTTCAGGGATTTGAATATGAGATAGCATTATCTATGGAAATATAGAGAAAGCTAGGACTTGATTTTCTTTATTTCTCTAGGAATGTTTTAAGCTCGAAATATTTATTTTTAATGAATAAATTTAAATTTGAAAATATGCAACAAATATCAAATTTTAATGCATCTGAAAAAATAAAATTATTAAACTTATCTATTAAATATTGTCAGTAAATCGATGACTAATCGGGAACTAATGACGCATATGTGTGGTTTAGACATGAGGCGCTTGAGAAACAATTCTTCTGTGATATCTTTATTTTCCGAGTTGGCTTTGCATTCATCTGTCATAGGAATAGACGTAACTATTTAACTTTGATATTTAATATTTGTGGTTTAGACATGAGGCGCTTGAGAAACAATTCTTCTGTGATATCTTTATTTTCCGAGTTGGCTTTGCATTCATCTGTCATAGGAATAGACGTAACTATTTAACTTTGATATTTAATATTTGTTATATATCATCTTTGCATTTCAGCCCATACAGATCTTCAGAGATTTTTCCATAAGGATTTACGTTTTCTATTGAATATGAGATAGCAGAATATATGGAAATATAGAGAAAACTAGGACTTGATTTTCTTTGTTTGCTAATATAAACTTAATTACTGCTTTTAACTTGATTTAAATTATAGAAAATCTAAAAACAATTATTAATTTTATTATTTAATTATTAAATTTTGATTTAGCATTATTATGTTTTGTTTATTTTATAATTATATTAAATACGTAGACTCAGTTAGCTGATTTGATTAATTACTGCTTAGTTTCTAATAATTCAATTAATCAACTGATATAAAACTATTTATTAGTTTTAATTTTTTTAACTGATATAAAAATTAATTATAATTTAATAATATATTTTTACAAAGCGTTTTAATTTTGGGTTTAAAATTTTTTACTTTTTATTTATTTACTTTCAATTGTTTTTGCTGTAATGGAAATTTGATTAATTTTCCAATTAGCAAATCACTGATTATTCGAAATTAGAGTTATTATTAGCTTTAAATTTCGTCTACAAGTATTACATATTTTACTTCGGTATTCATAGGAAAATTAAAAGATTCAAGACAACATAAACAAAGTCGTGGCATCAATAAATCAAAAAATCTAAGAATTTATTCGAAAAATCGGTCTACCCGATAATCATAGTGTCATTTCTGGTCAATCCTTCTTTATTAATTGCTTGTTTGGTTAAGAACTGTAGTGTAGAAAGCGCTACTCAACACGTTATTCTTACATTAATTTATCTTGTCAAAATTATAGCCAACTGTAAACCAAAAAGAAAATCAGATTTTTCTGTATTCATTAGTTGATTTTGAAAGATAGACAAAACAATATTCACATGACACGAAAACCTGCGTATTCGCTGTTGATAACAACAGAAGCCTTTGCTATTATACACAAGTTAAGACAAAATAAATCAGTTTAAACTTTAAAATTTAAATCGAATCGTCGGTAAGTTGATGTGACACGTTTCAGTCAATACAAATTAGTGTTTAAATATTTGAAATTTAAGGTATACAACAACGGAGAAAATTTTGATTATTAGAAACGGACAAGCTATAATTTTTTGGTAATAACAATAAAAAGATGTTTTTCTAAAACGGGAGAAAATCGTAACTTCATTTACTACTCTCCTATGGATTTCAAAAAGTAACATTGAAAAAAATTAAAACATTGAAATTAAATATAAAAATAAATTAAAATTAAAAATTCGATAATTTCAAACCTTAAAATTTCTATTAGTCATTATCTAAAAATACCATTATATATCTGTCTTGTTTACATACAAAATCGAATTAAAAGTTTTATCCTTTGAAAATCGATGAGCAGAAACTATTTTTTATTTTTGCATTACCTTTTTAGACCTAAATGTCCTCTTTAGATGTAGGTTTATCTTGTCATTGTTCAATGGTAGGCGGACATAAACTCTATCTATTCTACTCATTAATTGGTATTGTGATTTTAATATATTAATCCTATTTTCTTTTGTGTTGTATATTGTGCTTATATTTCATCTATTATTTTACTTAAGTGACGTGGGGTACGTTAAAGTACAGTTCGTTAAAGTATAAGAAAGCAACAAAGAAACCAAAACAAAGAAATCGCAACAATAAAGCGTAATAAGGTTCTTGTAATAAAGATTTTCTTAAGCAAAATAATACATGAGTCAATTTAAATAAGAAAAGGAAAAGAAAACATTTAATATGTAATTTATTTTATTCAACATTTAATATGTGAATTAAATGTTGAATATATATTTTGAAGCTCGTTTTACAATGTAGAATTAAAAAATGTTAACATCTGAAAATTTGTCGTAACTAAAAAGAGCTAACGAGAAACCTTAGCCTTTGCTCTGGGAGACGTCCTCTTGAAAAGAAGACTAATCCCGAGATAGCCTAAGTGCTCCAGAGGCGCACCTAAGTTTTCCCTTTCAATGACAGATGCTGGGCCCGATTCAGAGCCTACCTAGCTTTCTTCAGGATACGTTTGAGTCTATCCAGATCAGCGTTTGCCGACCAGTTCACTGTAACGGTGAACCCCAGGTATTTTACTCGACTCGTAAAGACAGGGAGAAGTTGATTAGTCAAAATAGAGGAAAGCGCAGAGAGTGCTAATCTCTTAAGTTTTAGCTTTGTTGCAGGGGCGCCATGGAAAACTACCACCTGCGATTTAGCGAAGTTTAAAATAAGATTGGATCGGGTTAGCTGGTCTCTTAATCGCAAAAAGAATCGGCTAATGTCCGAGACTGCGTCTTTGCACCGGCAACAAGAGAACATGGCTGTGATATCATCATCGTATACTACTAGACGTTGTTCGCGTTTAAATATTTTAAAGAGTTCAACGGAAGCCGCAAGATATAAGAGAGGAGAGATAGGGGATCCTTGAGGCACACCTGTAATAGGGTAGAACTGACGCGCATCAGGGTCGTCTTCATAAAAGAATCGCTTGGTGTACAGCAGTTTCTCCACTCTGTTAACAATTCTCGCAGGCAACCGACTGACCTGAGAGAAGAGATAACAAATGGAATGGAAATGCGGTCAAATGCAGCGGAAAAATCAAGGAAAACAGCCACAGCGAGTTGATGACTATTCTCCTGACAAAACCGATGCACTTCACTAATCTCTGAATGGACTGAGCGACCTTTGACGAACAAATGGAAACTAGGTGGGATTAAATTTTGCCTACTCAGATGATCGCGGATTCTACGCGCAAGCGCTTTTTCATAGATCGAGACGAGAGAATTTTGAATCGAAGTAGGCCGCAGGTCTTTAGGACAAGAGACCGGATACTTTGTAGGTATAAAAATTTTCCTACTAATGTTGATGCCGGCTACATCGGATGGGGTGGCTAATAGCATTGTGACGTCCACCTCCCTTCTTTGTTCGACTGTCGAAAGCTGACAAACACGAGAAGAGAGTAGAGCGACGGATTTGGAGGTGCCCAGGAGAGGCCCCCAGACACTGAGAATATCTGTGACAGATAAGTCTCTACTCCTGAAGTCTCCCCAAGGCGGGATTGGTTGCGGTGATTGAGTGGCTCCATAATTATGTATGGATAGTTACTCCTCCAAAACTCTATTAAGACCTATACTACCAATCCAACCCTGAGCTCTCTTCTTCCAGCAGACAAACTTCTCCTTCTTGAATATCGTTCAGAAGGAAGAAAGATGGATTAAGGAAAGCGATGCTAGCCCTATCCTTACCCAGTTGGAACCTAAAGTACTAAAGAATTAATTTTAATTATTTGTAAATAAAATTAAATAATTTCACTCATTTCAGCAAATATTGTTTATAATTTTTAGGTTTTGACAATATTATGATTAAGAATATAATTTCAAGAAACCAAATTGTTCTGACAAGATTATGATTAAGAATATAATTTCAAGTAATCAAATTGTTTGATTCAATATTTGTAATCAAATATTTTAGTTTACGACTATAAACTGTTTCATAGATTTCAACTGTTAGTATACATCCGTCAATGCGTCAGTACGCAACAAATTACATTCGCAGAAGACACATGAACATAAAAATAAATGTCAAGTGTGGTAATACGATTGTTATCATATTTAAATCTATTTTTTAAAATGCGCGTAATTTCTTCCAGATCAAATTTCAATAATTTTAAATAATGTATCAATGATTTTAACTATATGTGAATTAAACGTTTAATATATATATATATATTAAAGCTCGTTTTGCAATGTAGAATTAAAAAAATCTTAAAATCTGAAAATTTGTCGTACTGATGTCGACAAATTAATATCCTAATATCGTAATTACGGCTGAAATTAAGGAAAAGAATAACCGAGTCTAAATTAAACTGCTTCCTACGGTGCCTCGACGCTGCACAAGCTATACTTATTCGACCGTCAAGATAATTAAGATGAGCTTTTATCAATTCAACGGCATAGAAAACAATTCTGAATGATTATTATTTCAAACTTTTTAATAGCAACTTAATCACATTTTCATTTAACATTTACAATGCTATCGAACATTACGGCCAATTTGAGGGTAACGAAGTTTGTACATTCTTTTAATAAATAAAATTGTTATTAAAAACTTTTCAATAGCAATAAATTTCTTTGAAAAAATCAGTAAGAATTATTGGAGCTGGATCAAAGAAAGGAGGAAAATTTTATTTGATATTTCGCTAACTTCTGTTAGCATCTTCAGAAAATTACAACGATTTTTTAAATGTACATGCTTATATCAAAACAATTCGAAACGATCGCCGACATTTTCTTTGAGCAAGTGCTGCTGTTATTTGTGATAACTAGCTGCTTTCAGTGTTGTTTTGAATTTTGGACACGATTTTGGCAAACTTTTAAAGGTACACAAAACGCAATTAAAAGGACGATTCAAAATAGTTTAGAAACAAAACAAAAATAATAACAATAATATTTCCATTCAAAATAAATAATTTAAAAAATATTAGAAAAAATAATTAAAATTACTGAGAAAATTAAATATAAGTTTAAACTAAAAATAAAATAATAAAAGATTATATAAACAAAATAATCGTTTACAACGTCTATACCAAATATTTAACGTTTTGTCAGGTTTATCATTCGGCATAATAATATTGGAGTTTTGATTAATGTAATAAGCTTCAAGAATTTTTCTATTTAAACAATTGGTTTCTTTTGCTTAAACAACAGTATTATTATAGTCAATATTGTTATATAAATTTAAACTATGATCTACAAAAGCGCTACTTAGGCTCTTTTCGAGTGTGCATTTGTGTTGTTTTAATCTAATCTCCAATGGTTGGCCTGTTTAACCCACATTTATTTTATCGCATTCTAAACATGAAATTTTATAAACAACTCCATCATTATCATGTTTAAGTTTCTTTTTAAAATGTTGTAAAACTTCGGTATTTTAATATTTCTTATTATTAAGCATTTAGTAATGTTAAATAATTATTTAAATAATAAATGTAATTATATTGAGTTTCTTATTGTTTTTAAACACTTTAAAAAGCTTTGTTTTTGTACAATTTACAAATGCAATGCGTGGACATTCAAAGTGTTTGAACATATAAAGGTAACTCAAACAGAATTAGCGATAAATCTGTAAATTGGTATAATCAATAATTAAGTACTTATTGGGTCCTAATTTTACACCAAAGATAATATTTTCAGAATCGAAGATTTTCCCTGATTTTAAGTAGTTGATAATGATCCATTATTGAAAAATAATTATTGGAGCAGGATCAAATAAAAGAGGATTTTTTTTATATTTCGTTAACCTCTGTTAGCATCTTCAGAAAATTACTTTTATGTAACTTCGGTAGTTTACTATTATACAAATTGACGGGTATCCTAAATTGGTAATTTTTTTCGATATTTCCAATTTTTGTCCCGACATGTCAAGCATTGACGCTAAACTAATTATATAGAGCCCAAATATAAAAAACTAATTATATAAAGCTAAACTAATTATATGTTTAGCTTTATCTGCCCAAATATATGCGTAAAATATTTAAAACCGATACTATTTTACTATGAACACTTTGTAAAAATTTATTTAAAACTAAATAATTACTGGAGCTGGATCAAAGAAAAGAGGAAATTTTTTCATATTTCGCTAAGTTCTGTTAGCATCTTCAGAAAATTATTTTTATGAAGATGCTGACATAAATTAGCGAAATATCAAAAAATATCCTTTTTTCTTGGATTCAGCTCCAATAATTCTTTATTTTTCACTTCTTCTTCTTATTCTTCAGCCTTTGTCCTGCTTTGAGGCAGGGTCGGCTATGTGAGATTTAGCTCCAATTTCGCTCTATTTTCGGCTTGGTCTGGGTGAAGTCCAGCTGCCTTGAGATCTGTGTGAAGGCCATCTAACCATCGGTGCTTGGGTCGACCTCTCGGGCGTTTGCCTATGATCTCATACTTTAAGGCGGTCTTTGCAAGGGAATAATTTTCACTCCGCAACACGTGGCCATACCACCGGAGTCTGGCCCCTTGCATTTTATTTACGATAGGGGCGACGCCGTATCTTCGGAGGATGTCCATATTTCTCATGTGGTCATACCGGGTAATTCCGCTTATCCACCGCAGCATTTTCGTCTCCATGACCGCAAAGCGTCGTTCCGCTGCCTTGGTAATAGGCAAGCACTCTGTGCCGTACATAGCCACAGGGCGAATGATTGAGCGGTAGATCTTTGATTTCAGGTGATCCTTGATGCGACGGTCACATAAAACACCTGTCGTCGCTCGCCATTTTGTCCACGCTGAGCTTATTCGTGCATTGACTTCATAAGTCACGTCGCCGCTTGCCGAGAGTATGGTTCCGAGGTACTTAAACCGGTCCGTTCGTCTCAGGTCAAAGCCATTAATATTGATGGTGCCACTTTCATGTGGGTATGTTGTGAGGTATTCGGTCTTGTCTAGATTAAGTCGTAGTCCGTATTGTGGGAGTCGGTTATTCCATACAGTAGTTGATTCCTCAAGGTCCTTTTTGTTGTCCGCCGCCAGCCAGACATCGTCAGCGTAAAGAATGGTATATGGAATCGACTTTTGGATATCACGCGTTATAGCGTTCATAACTGTGTTGAATAATGCCGGTGAGAGAGCACTTCCTTGATGGACCCCCACTGATATTTGAAATGGCTGTGACATTCCAGCTGCGCTTAGAACCCGACTTTCGGTATTCTCGTAGAGCAGCATCACCCATCGGATTAGATGTTCCGGGACTTGATGCTGACGCAGCGCATATCATATTAATTCATGTGGTACACGATCAAAAGCCTTTTCCAAATCCAAGAATACAACGTGGAGCGGCTGATTTTTCTCCAAGTGTTTTTCTAGGAGCAGTCGTGCTGCGTGGATAGCGTCAGTGGTGCCACAGTTTTTTACGAATCCTGTTTGGTTTATGGTGATATCAACAATGTCACGGATACGCTTATCTAGAATTCGTTCAAATATTTTCATCGTTTGCGAGAGCAGTCGAATTGGACGGTGACTTGAGCAGTCCGCTGCGTTCCCCTTCTTTTTCCATATTGGTATCGTGGTGCTGCTCTGCCAGTCGCTCGGTATCCTATACTCATCAATAATCTTGTTGAAGAAACTGGTTAGCCAGGGGATTGGGTCCCAGCTTTTGGCTTTCCAGAGCTCAGTCGCAATGTCGTCTGGACCTGTGGCTTTGCTAGTTATCATACGCTTTAATGCATCTTTCACCTCGTCTTCACTTATTTGAGGTAATAGACCGGACGTTTCTGCAACTTTTGGGATCGGTATATGCGGAAACTCTTCATTTGAGATTTCCTCAAAATGATCACGTCATCTATCTCGAACTTTCTGTCGATCAATTATTAGTTTGCCGTCCCTTCCATTAATGCAGTAAAACTTTTCGATGTCCTGCGTGTTTTGATGCCTTCGCTTCACAAGCCGAAATAGGTCTCGTTCACCATCGCGTGTATCGAGTCTTTTGTGCACCTTATCGTAGTGTACAGCTCTGGCAATCGCAACGGCCTTTTTGAGTTTCTCTTGGCTAGGTGGTATGCATGCAAGTTTGCCTGTGTCTTGTCGCCGAGATATATATGGAACATTCGTTTCTTATCCTTGACTTTCGATTTCACATATCAGTCCAGAGCCACGTATTGCGCTTAATGTATCTTTTACCGGCTATTGTACGACCAAGTGTCTTATCCACTATGGTATGTACTATATGTGCAGTCTTGCTCCACGTTTCTTCAACTGTGGTTACTTCGGGAAGCCGTATCCTCGAGATTATCTCTGCTTCCCTATCGCCAAAATTCCACCATTTGGTTCTTGATGGTCCCGTGCGATTTTCCATCACGTTTTGCTGCGGTGGCTTGATTTTCATGACTGCAATTATTGGGCGGTGTTGCGTTGTTAGTGTCTCGTATGGTAAGGCCTTGACATTAGTTACAGTGGACAAGTTTTTACGCCGCACGAGAATATAATCGATTTGGGTTTTAATGTTCGTGCTGTAATATGTTGGGAGCTGCGTGGATGGCTTGATGAACCATGTATTGGTAATAACGAGATCATGCGAGTCAGCAAACTCAATTATTCGTTCTCCATCCTTATTCCGTCGACCATAGCCTTTGCCACCATGGCATGGAGATCCATCAGCAGTCTGCCCGACATGTCCGTTGAGATCTCCAGCAATTATGATGAGGTCTGCAGGAGAGATTTCCCGTGTGTGAGCGTCTAGCGTTTCCCAGAAGGCATCTTTCTCCATCTCACTGCGTCCAGTCTGTGGTGCATATGCGGAGAAAATGTGAGCTATGGGTCCGCAGTTGAAATGCTTATTTTACGAGTCGATTGGTGTAGCGACTTACCACCATAACTGAATCACGGAGTCGATCAGAAATTGCAATACCTACTCCGCTGCTAGTTCCCACCTTACCATAGTTGAGAAGCTTGTAGCCACTGTTACCACGTTCCTGCTCCATATTGTACGCTTTAGATCCGTTCCACCGTGTTTCCTGCAGTGCACAAATATCTATTTGTCTTCGTCTCAGCATTGATGCGATCTCCTCAACGTTACCAGTGAGAGTACCCACGTTCAGAGATGCTACACGAATCTTTTCGCCTGACGTCTCCTTATTCCTTTGGACTTGCTTGCTTGTGCCCCGACGCCGTCCTTGCGTCAGGAACCCTCGTATATTTTTCGGCCGAGCCGGGACCCGCCCTGCCGCGTCGATTGCGGTGTACGCCCTAGTCCCAGTGCAAACATTGGAAGGCTTTTCTGTCATGATGCGTCGATTTGATTTTGTGACTGGCCTGTCGCAACAGCCTATCGTCAACCACAGTTATAAGCGGTGGGCCTAGCCGGTACTAAACCAATAGGATAACTTGTCCGGCAACAAGTGGCAGATCCTTATTTAATGGCGGGATCGACTCGCCATATCATAGCGTTAAGCCCCCATTGGATGAATGGATTTTTAAAAGCGTAAAGCTGCCACGCTTTACGATGCCATCGCGATAACGCTACTGCTTGATGTCCGCAACTGCTTATTCGTCAAGCCGAAGCTCGCTTATATCGCAGCTAACCTGCATATCTGCAGGTCCTTCCCCTATCCGCAACCTGGGGACGCGCGGCGTGGCACAAGCTATGCCGCTCCGCTGTATTTATTTTAATTCAAAAAAATTCTATCGCTGTATTTATTTTTCACTGAATTCGAAATAATTTATTTTAATTCAAAAAAGTATATAAATAATTTACCTAAATACATAAGCTTAAACTTTAAAAAGTTCTTAAAGTCAGGTTCCAACCAAGTGGAATTAAACAAATACATTAAAATTAATAGAAACGAAATTTACACAAAGGACTTGGTAATTTGTAAATCTGATAAAAATACTTGTTTTCTTGTAATAAATAACGTAGAAAATTAGGTACGGATGTTATTAACAATTCAAAATTTAATAAATTAAAGAGAGCCGACACATTAAAAAGACAGACAGTATTTATTTTTTTAAATATGAACATAAAAAATAAAATTGATAATAACATTTTAAGAACTTGTTATCAAAAATGTGAAATCTAGTTCTATGTACTTACTAGATTTATTTTTGTCTTTGGCCTAGAAAGAGGAAATAAAAATATTGGATTGCTATTTATAAATAATTTTTGGAATATTAATTTCAAAATATTTGTTTCAAGCAATAAAACATTAAATACTTTAAATATTGTTTTGTATAATAGTAAAATACCGAAGTTTTACAACATTTTAAAAAGAAACTTAAACATGATAATGATGGAGTTGTTTATAAAATTTCATGTTTAGAATGCGATAAAATAAACGTGGGTTAAACAGGCCAACCATTGGAGATTAGATTAAAACAACACAAATGCACACTCGAAAAGAGCCTAAGTAGCGCTTTTGTAGATCATAGTTTAAATTTATATAACAATATTGACTATAATAATACTGTTGTTTAAGCAAAAGAAACCAATTGTCTTTAAAAAGAAACCCGAACATGATAATGATGAAGTTGCTTATAAAATTTCTTGTTTAGAATGCGATAAAATATATATGGGTCAAATAGGCCAACCATTAGAGACTAGACACTAATTTTAGTGAGACTATACTCACCAAAATTCAGAAAAAAGAACATTGTGCAAGACCGATTATTGTATCATGTTGGCATATTCATATACCATACAAAAATAATTGCGAGGAAAATTAAATCATAAATAGATATATCTCATTTTTCCCACGTTAAGGATGGAATTCATTGCTCTCAAATGATCCGTAACTATAATGCAAATGGTAAACCGATGATTAGTTTTGACATCGTTTATATGTTCACTAATGTGCCCACAAATAAATCTATTAAAATTATTGATTATTAATTATTATTATTAATCTATTAAAATTATTATTCAATATATTGAAAAACTAGATGGAAATAACTGCTGATTGAATCTAGCTGCAAAACTAGATGAAAATTATGATGATTCCTTTAAACTTTGTTTTGAAAAGTATATCAAATTGCCTGTTTTATATAAAACAATTTTTAAATTTAATAAAGAGGTATATTAACAAAACGGTGGTCTCGCAATGGGAAATCCTCTAGCACCCCTTCTTAGTGAATTATATATGAGAAATTGGGAATTAAATAATATCACTAAGATGGATGGAAATGCTATGTGAATTAGGTATGTCGATGATACGTTTGCCATTTGTGATAACACAATTGATGTACAAAACATATTAAGAGCAATAAATTGTTTTGAGGAAAATATTCAGTGGACAATAGAATTATAATTAGATTATAGATTATTGCCAGTCCTCTTCTGCATCCAGCAGTAGGAGGGAACCGGCACTAATGAGTCATAGTGATGACGAAACTGCATTTGTCATTCTTTCGCTTCGGGCTTATTTCATTACTAAATAAATTCACGCGAAATGGTATCATCATTTGAGATTAGAAGTAAGCCGATATTAAGATACCTTGCACTGGCATTTGTCAGTGCTTGTGCTAATGATACAATTTCGTGAAGCTATTGCAGTGGTAATTCAGCACTCTAGATTATGTTACTAGAGATTTTCTAGTACATCATGCATTTGATTCATTCGTTGATTGCCGTCTGCTAGTCCTCCTCTGCATCCAGCAGTTGGACGGAACTGGCACTGATGAGTCATAGTGATGACGAAACGGCATTCGTCATTCTTTCGCGTCGGGCTTATATGATTACTAAAAAATCACGCGGAATGGTATCATCATTTGAGATTATAGATTAACATTTTTAGATGTCGTCGTTAGTAGAACATCAAATGATATTTTAGAAACATCTGTTTATTATAAAAATTCAAATAATTTAAATATTGTTTCGTCGAATACCAATGTCCCTATATCTTGAAAAATATCTGCTGCCAATTCTTAGTTTTTACGAATTAAGATGATTGTTTCCAATATAAATGAACTTGAAACAAATAAGATAATTAGAATTCTATTAAATAAAAACGGTTTACCATCATGTGCAATTAAAAAGGCTTTCCACAAAGTAACAAAACTGATAAAGGTGTTGCTTTTGGCCCAGTAAAATACTGAAACTACACAACAATTTTAAAAAGAAACTCAAACATGATAATGATGGAGTTGTTTATAAAATTTCATGTTTAGAATGCGATAAAATAAACGTGGGTTAAACAGGCCAACCATTGGAGATTAGATTAAAACAACACAAATGCACACTCGAAAAGAGCCTAAGTAGCGCTTTTGTAGACCATGATTTAAATTTAGATCCCAATATTGACTATAATAATACTGTTGTTTAAGCAAAAGAAACCAATTGTTTAAATAGAAAAATTCTTGAAGCTTATTACATTAATCAAAACTCCAATATTATTATGCCGAATGATAAACCTGACAAAACGTTAAATATTTGGTATAGACGTTGTAAACGATTATTTTGTTTATATAATCTTTTATTATTTTATTTTTAGTTTAAACTTATATTTAATTTTCTTAGTAATTTTAATTATTTTTTCTAATATTTTTTAAATTATTTATTTTGAATGGAAATATTATTGTTATTATTTTTGTTTTGTTTCTAAACTATTTTGAATCATCCTTTTAATTGCGTTTTGTGTACCTTTAAAAGTTTGCCAAAATCGTGTCCAAAATTCAAAACAACACTGAAAGCAGCTAGTTATCACAAATAACAGCAGCACTTGCTCAAAGAAAATGTCGGCGATCGTTTCGAATTGTTTTGATATAAGCATGTACATTTAAAAAATCGTTGTAATTTTCTGAAGATGCTAACAGAAGTTAGCGAAATATCAAATAAAATTTTCCTCCTTTCTTTGATCCAGCTCCAATAATTCTTACTGATTTTTTCAAAGAAATTTATTGCTATTGAAAAGTTTTTTAATAACAATTTTATTTATTAAAAGAATGTACAAACTTCGTTACCCTCAAATTGGCCGTAATGTTCGATAGCATTGTAAATGTTAAATGAAAATGTGATTAAGTTGCTATTAAAAAGTTTGAAATAATAATCATTCAGAATTGTTTTCTATGCCGTTGAATTGATAAAAGCTCATCTTAATTATCTTGACGGTCGAATAAGTATAGCTTGTGCAGCGTCGAGGCACCGTAGGAAGCAGTTTAATTTAGACTCGGTTATTCTTTTCCTTAATTTCAGCCGTAATTACGACATTAGGAAGTCAATTTTCTATTGATTATGTCATACTTTTCCTGTGATGTGCTGCAAAAATGGGTCAAAATTCACAGATAATATATCAGGAAATTATTAGGGGTAATGCCCTGATAATTACCATCATCAGTAGCCTGTACTCCCCACAACAAGATTAGAGATTGGGATAGCCCTTCTCCCTCCTACAATCCAGTTATCGGGTGTACAAGCTACTCATGAGATTCAATTATCTCGAAACTGTGAGTTTGCCATTTGTGATAATCTCGTGGCAACATTTATTTCATGATGCTGACAACATGATTTGAAATGATTCCACGAAATTAGCTTTTCCATTTGAGCAAATTTATTCTATCATTGATGCATGACAGCAGTTCATTGTAGTGCTGCATTCTATTATGCAGTAACTAAGTGGTTTGTAACACATCGGGCTTGATTCTCCATCGCTTAATGCAGATGGGCGAATATTTGCAATCGCAAACCCCAATCTTTGCAAGATAGAGTTGTAATCACTGTATAGCTCTTCTCCCCTTTCAAGCAAGTTGTTAAGAGTACAAGCCACTGATGAGAGTCAATTAGCTCGAAATGATAATGCCATTTGCGACAATCTCATTGTACCATTTATTTCGTGGTTCTGACAAAAACTTTAAAAAATCGTTGTAATTTTCTGAAGATGCTAACAGAAGTTAGCGAAAAAATAAAATAAAATAAAAGTTTCTTCATTTCTTTGATGCAGCTCCAATAATTCTTTATCAATAATAGATCATTATCAACTATTGAAAAAAAATTAGAAGCAATAATTTTTTTGTTTGAAAAAAATTATTATTTTTCTTATTTTGACAATACATTAACATATTAAAAACTTTGGAACTTGTTCGGTTCAATCGTCGCCATCTAAGAATTTTTTATTTCTAAAAGTGCTTATATCTTCTCCTGGCTTAATCAGATCGAGAACGCTGTAATCCAAATCCAACAGTCCTTGTCTGATCTGGTCAAGCCATGTTTGATCTCGATTATTTTGCATATAAAATTTATCTACTTCGCTATTTGATAAGATATTTTATTTTGTCATTGATTTCTTTGATATCATCATTATAATGATATTATATTATATTGTATGATATTATATGACATCATTATATTGTATATATTTATACATTCTTTTGTGTAGCTAAGAGTGGCCATTGCCTGTTTATTACAATGTTCAACAAGCTCAATGTTTCAATATTTGCCTTCCTTGTTTCTTCTCTCAGTTGATTACATGCAATAGCACATAGAGCGATAAAACTCGTATAACTAACTATAATAGACATCAACATACAAAATGTAAAAATTATTTCAACACATAGATCATTGAGCATCATAGATCATCATAATGTACGTCAGATTGCCATGGTTAAAAACTGATTCAAATATTAAAATAACTAAGACCAGCAATCTGAGTTTTCAAATTTTATTCTACAAATAAATTAATAATAATTAATAATAAATAAAAAATATATAATTATATAAGATTTTATTTAATTTTATATAAATTTAAAATATAAAATTAAAACTTAAAATAAAAATCAATTTGTATGAATTAACTACTGAAAAATATACGGTTTCAGAAAAGGATATAAAAGTCATCAGAATTAACCGCTAGTTTATTATATTTCGGCCCCTATTATTCGATCCATCGTCGCCAAATACATGCTAATTATGGATTTCCTGTAATAAAATTTGATTATCAAATATCTTATTCTAATACGAAGTTTATTATTTATTATCCAGACCAAAAAAATTGCCGCTTAAGAGTTAAAATTTGTTAATAATATTTTGTTGATTTACATTATTTTTAAATTAAAAATAATGTTTAATAATATTCAAATGATTAAATAATAAGTAATTATAAATAACAAATAATTGTTAGATAGGATTTTATATAATTTATATAAAATTAAAGTTTAAAATGAAATTTAAAATAAAAGCCAACATTGTTGAATTGACTAATAAATAATGTAAAATGTATCAAAATAAGGATTAGAGGTCATCAGGAGTAATTGCTATGAACTGCGAGGAACTCTCATTGATTTTAATAATATATTTATTTCTACATAAACATTTATTTTAAAATGAAATTTAAAATATAAATCAATTTATATAAATTGACTAATAAGTAATATAAAATGTACCAGAATAAGGATAAAGCTCATCAGGAGGAATTGCTATGAACTGCTAAGAATTGTTAACAATATACTAATGTTTTAATAATAGATTTATACATAAACATTTATTTATGATAAAATAAATGAATAAATGTTTTATCATAAGCATTCATTTATTTACACATTCATTTAAATATTTATTTCTATGTCTATTTGTTTAAAATTAAAGGTGTTGCGATGAGTTACCCACTTGGGCCAACATTAGCGTATTCTTTGGAAATTTTGAGAAGTATTAATAATATACTAATTTCTTAGTATATATTTTTCAATGTTGTTTATTTTATCGTCATTCAAGTAAAACATTATCATTCAAGTATCATTCATAAAACTAAAGATTGAAATAATTGATATTGAAATAATATCATTGTTTATTCTTTAAATTAAGCAATATCAGTTTAGAATATAAGGGGAGAAAAATATAATTTGCTAATTTCGTATATTGTTCCAATACAAAGTTTATTATTTATTATCCAGCTATAAAAATTTCCCTTAAGAGTTTAAATTTGTTAATGATTTTTTGTTGATTTATATATTTTACTATTTTCTGTTTGATGGTATTTTTATAGTAACCTAGTTTAAAATATGTATCTATTAAATTATTTAAATGATTTTGAAGAAAGCCAATATCATTGATTTTATTTTTATAGTGATCTAATTTAATTTATATTAAATTATTTAAATGATTTTGAAGAAAGTCAATATCATCCCGGCAATTAAAATTTCATTATTTGATGTATTATAATTAATATTATACGGTATGCATGAATGCTCATGCAAAAATATGTTTCTTGTAAATTTAAATATGTCATCTTTACGATATAAATTAATAGTAGTTTTAATTTATGTTAATTTAATGTTCATATCTAAATATATACTTTCTTTATCATTAAGAATAAAGCTACCTGGATAAATTTGTTATAATCGAAAAAATAAAATCGAAACGTTAAGATCTTTTAATAATAATGATCTTTGAATAATAATGTGTATTATTCATTAGCTTTAGAAAAATCAACACATTCCACTGATTCAATTATCAGTGGTTCAATTACAATGTTAATTTAATGTTTATACCAGTATTAATTTCGATTACAATATTTTTTATTGTGTTAATATATTTGAACTTATATTTCATATAAGTTCAAATATTTTTCTATAGTTCAAAAATATTTCATATTTTTCTTATTATTAGCATTTATTATCTGATTTTAAAAATTTTCTAATTCTAAAATTATACGTTTTTATCCTTTTGTCTGTTCTAAAAATTCTTTTGTAGAATTAATACTGAAATAGTGTTTTATACCAGTATTAATTTCGATTACCTTGCAATATTTTTTAAAGTGTGCTTTAATTACTTTAAGTATTTTATTCATATAGACAGAAAGTGGTTTTAATGTACATTTTAAACGCACTACATATGAACCTAGGTTTTATTGGATTTTTATGTAATTTTGGATTCCAATATAATATAGGTATAATTTTATTATCTAATTCAACCTTTATACCCTTTTTATCCATTATATAACAGTGACTTGTAATAATTGTTTCTAAATTTCAATTACTACGTTCATATGTTGGATTTACATTTAAATCATTAGAATTAACCTCTTTCATCAATATATCATAAAAAAGTATTTTGCATATGAAGACAAAGTTATTACTAGCTTTATAAATAGTTGTTATTATATAGTTATCCTTTAATTTAGTAAGTTCTGTATACATATCTTTATTAATTTGATCTTTCCTTTTATAATTGTTTGTTATTTTCATTTTATTTTTAATTTTAGCAAATATATAGTATTTCCCAATCATCATAAGCTTTCGATATTAATCAGCTTACTAAAGTAACAATTTAAGTCATTATATAACAAATTGTATTTTTTTGTATTATTATTTAATCTATATGCATATCCTTTTGATGGAATTTTCCATAATTCCTCATTTTTAATTAATTCTAGATTATGGGTACATACCTGTTCATTTGTTTGCTCAAAACTAAGACTCTTGCAATTAATGAATCCACAGTATTTAAACATTAAATTAAAATATTTATTTGTGGAATTAAAATATTTATTTGTGAAATAAAAATATGATATTTATGAAATCGATTTTTTATGAAATTAAAATATTTATTAATGAAATCAATATATTTATTTATAAAATATATATATGAAATTAATATATTTATTTATAAATTCGAAATGCAAAATCTAAATATTTATTTATAAAATTTAAAGATTTACTTTTGAGAGCAAAATATTTATTCAAAATCTAAATATTTATTTATGAAATCTGAATATTTCTATGGAATTAAAATATATTGATAAAATCATAATATATTTTATTATATATAAAATAAATCTAAATATTATCTTGTGAAAGCAAAATATGTATAAATAAATTCAATATATTTATTTATGAAATCAGAATATTTTTTAAATCGTAAAACATATAAAAGGAATTCGAAATATTAATTTATGAATGCAAAATTTTTTTATGAAATAAATATATTCATTTTTTTGAAATCAAACTAATTATTTTAGTAATCAAAATTTTTATTTATGAAATCATATTTATTTATGAAATCAAAATATTTTTTAAATCGTAAAACATATAAAAGGAATTCGAAATATTAATTTATGAATGCAAAATTTTTATATATGAAATCAGTTTTTATTTATGAACAAAATATTTATAGAAATCCATAGATATCCAGAAATCCAGAGATACGACGGAATGACACAGTTAGACTTGAAAAGAACTCTTAATATCCCGCTAAACGCAGCGCGTGGAATTAGGCAACATAACAGGTTAAAATTGAAGGACTGGGAATCTAATCTATGCAAAATATCGCCGGCCCAGCCTTTCCGGCAACGTTAAGCGGATCTTAAATGCGGGCTGATATTCCTCTGAAACACACCTACAGAGATAGTGGACTCAACCATTGCTAAATATTAGCCACAAAGCCCGGTTCAAAGCGCTACGGTCGAGGTTATCATATCACAACTGAAGGCAGGTTGGCCCTTATATTCAGGAGCATTTATGCCGGCAATACCTATAATCGCGTTTGGGACTTGACTGGATGATTGACGTCACTTGCATGACAATTGACGTCACTTTGCATTTGGGTCTTCTGATCGGTACAGCCCAGGTATGCAGCTGTGGATCACGAATCGACTGTTTGAAAGGCATGTATCGGATTGCCCTAGAACACATAGTCGTCACACCCGCCATGATGAGGTTAATAACATAATCAAGATGCCACTTACAGCCGCAGACGTCCCTGGCGCATTGAGCCAAGTGGTCTCAGTCGAATTGATGGTAAAGGGCATCACGGTGGGTCTCTAATACCATAAGGGCGGAAATATCTTAGTTTGGGACTTTACATGTTAAACCATTCAGGAGTTGCTACGGGAAAGCGTCGACAGGCGGATGTGGGGATACTCACAAACCTCGGGTTGTCAATAGCTACAGAGAAGTTTTGCACAGTAAATGAAAGGTTGCCGTCTTTGATACTTGTAGTCAGAGGAGGAAATGGGTTAACTTTTGTGTGTGTGCTTATGCACCCAAGACTTGTTCGGAATACGCAACTTCTGTGGATGATCTTTAGGACTTACTTGATAATAAACCTACGGGTGATTATCTCATTTTATTCGGCGACTTCAATGCTCACATTGGCAATGATTGTGTTTTCTGGGAGAGTGGTGGGAGGAACATAATCCCCGACCTGAACGCAAGTGTTGTTAAGTTGTTGCATTTCTGTCTCGTAACATTTTGTCATTGGCCAACACATGATAGAACATAAAGAGATCTATCGATGTATATGGCATCATAATCCCCTTTTTCAACGATAAATGATCGAATTCGTAATTGCATCATCTGATTTGTGACGATATATCCTCGGCACACGTGTGATATAAACGACACTGAAAACTCGAATGGACACTGATAGACGTTGCAATTTCTCAAAAAAGATGATTTATCTTATTAAAAATCATTTTTGACAGTATATACACTTTGCTTTGATTGGCTACACAACGCGCTAGTTCGTCATCACATTGAATATGCCATCAAAGCGTCGTTTCCTTCCACGATAGGCGAAATGAGATACCTAGAGAAAATTCTAAGGCGTGGCAACAAAGGTATTTGATAAGGTGAATGGATGAGTTATAATTAGCGATTAACTTCGATGGGCATGATATCAGTGCAAATCAGACTGTTAGTTCTAAATTTGATCGCGATATGGCATTTAGTAAAAGATATGGATATCCAAGCAACTGTGTTGAAATGAATGTTCGACAAAGTCAGGGGGACATTCCCTCATGTTGCCCCTAAGGCAAATTGGAAGGTCCACAATGGTATTGCCATTGTAATGCAGAGCGTTAAAGTTGCAGAACTCTTTGCCACATTGCATCGTGGCTGCATCATACCTAAGCTAATTTACGATGTTGATCAACAGTTGGATAAGACATGCGGATCAAGACAACATTAGAAAACTTTATCCGTGAATTGATCTTTCCTTATATTTTGTTTTAATGTGTTGTTTAATGAGCGGGCGGAACGGTCTGTTTTCGGTCAAATCCCTATATACATTAGGGATTAATTATCCCTATATACATTAGGGATATTATTATTAGGGATTAATTATTATTAATCCCTAATAATAAAATATTTGAGATGAATATGAGAAATATTCATTGCTGAATATTTAATTTAACGAGGAGCACGTTACGGAAACTTTATCACCAATTTTAAATAGTTGATACTGATCCACTATTAATAAATAATTATTGGAGCTGGATCAAAGGAACAACGTAATTTTTTTTGATATTTCGCTTACTTCTGTTAGCGTCTTGAGAAAATTACAGTTTTTTAAAATGTACATGCTTATATAAAAAAGTTCGAAACGATCACCGCCATTTGCTTTGGGTAGGTGCGGCTGTTATTAGCGGTAATCAGCTGCTTTCACTATTGTTTGAATTTTTAACACGATTTAGCGATTTTTGAAAAGAAACAAAACGCAATAAAAAGGGGTGATTCGAAACAGTTTAGAAACAAAATAATTTTTTTTTATTTTTTTATTTTTTTAAATAATATTTTTTTATTTTTTTAACGAGGAGCACGTTACGAGAAACTTTATCACCAATATTAGAGGCAAAAATTTCAATGAGAAAAAAATTGACCTCAAATATTTGAGACAAACATGAGAAATACATGAGAAATTCATTCTCGTATCATCCACATTTTATGCATCATCAACAGTAAAAGTGATCAAAGTAAGGTGATTATATCCCCCTTTCGCCGTACATTGCTCATGATTTTTTCTTCTTTTTATTCGTGATTCTTATTCTTAACATTCAGGATGGTCCATAATGCCAGATAAGTGACTGTCCAACGATTCGCCAATACATCATCGTCTATTTACTTCAAACGACATGTCCACTCTATTTAGGGTAGTGGCTGTGGAACTGATGTTACATTAAGTACCAGAAAAGCTTGTCTTATAATGTCAAATAGTTGATACTAATCCATTATTGAACGGCCTGTTTTGTCCGTGAGCAGACAAAACAGCTGCATGGCTATAGTCCTGTATGTTATAATAATATAATAATATATTTTTTAAATAATCAAATTTATTTGTATAAATAACAATTCGGGGTTACCCGCAAATGAGTCCCAATATTATTTAAATGTCAGTATGCTGTTTGTTCGCGGCGATATATTCCGTTCTGCACAGGATTTCGACGCGTAGATCTCGGGGCTCGTAAACAGGCAGAGACGGCCCGGACAAGCTCGAAGCTTATTTTTCTTTTATGTAGGACGAGGGCGTCTCCATAGGTGACATTGCGTAGGCTAGCATTGCCTACATATTTCGCTGCAACTGTTTTTAGAACTTTATTTGACTCATTTCCGATGCCACCTGAAGTTGAAAATACCAAAGGGACGAATTTTGCTCGTTCGATTTTCTCCGCTCTTTCATTGTATTTTGCACGTTTACGATTTTCATTGAATTCGCAGGACGCATCGAGGCTTCTGCTGACAGTCGATTGTGCATGGATTGAGAATACATTTACGTCAAAAACGTTCGCTCAAATCGACTGCCTTCCAAGCCACTGCATACCACATCTAAACGTGCATTATTATCACGCGATGTCGTGGGAACCTCAAAGTCTGTATCATTTGGGACCATAGATAGCACTGGTTCCACTTCCACACCAGAACAAATTTCTGAAAGAGCTTTTGCTATTATATCACGGATAGCGTCATGACGAATTATAGTTAGTCCGCCACGCTTACATGCCAAAGCGTGACTCACATTGAGGATTTTACCACATTTACATTTGGTCCCTATCAGTTCGCCTGGTAGAACCAGGCGAACTACCTGGTCCCTTATATTATTATATAATAATAACCTGGTCCCTTATATTATTATATAATAATAAAAGGGAATGATAAATGGCATTTATTGATAAATAATTATTGGAGCTGGATCAAAGCAAAGAAGACTTTTTGATATTTCGCTAACTTCTGTTGGCATCTTCAGAAAATTCAATTTCTGAAGTAATTTTCTGAAGATGCTAACAGAAGTTAGCGAAATATCAAAAATAATTTCTTCTTTCCTTTGATCCAGCTCCAATAATTATTTATGTCTTCTAATATTCGACCGATTTCTGGAGCACTTTCGATACAAGTGTTTATGAACGTATTGAGCCTGCGTCTAGGACATGCAAATAAACTGATTTGTGTGATAACTTTTATAAGACTTTCTTCTAATGAAAAACAACGAAAAAAATGGTTCATTTTTTGAACTAAAAATGATAAACGCTGTAGCGTTATAGTTAAATCAGCTTTGAATGTTAACAAAACGACAAACAATTAACCACGCCAATTTAAGTGTTACAGACATCGTAAAATGTGGCTATACAAATAGCAACATAGAAACATATTATCGCATTCACGATCTTAGTGTTTCCACTTCGGACTGTCTTGTCTTAATTTCCAATCATCTTTCTTCAATTCGCCTTTCTCCGAATCTTGATAAATCCAAAATTATGTGGATCCTACCTCGAAGCTTCGGCTTAGAACCCCCTCTCCGTATCATTAAATTCTGCAATCTGCCCATTCATATACGCCAATCAACAATCTTACATGCGCATGCATTTGCCACGTTAAAGTAAATCCTTTTTTCATTTCGTCTCAATTTCCAATCATCTTTCTTCCCTTCGCCTTTCTCTGAATCTTGATAAATCCAAAATTATGTGGATCCTACCTCGACGCATCAGCTTAGAACCTCCCTTCGTATCATTAAATTCTATAATTCTTCCTATCGTTGATAATCTCGTTTTCCTAGGCTTTCATTTCGACAACCGACTTTCACTTAAATCTTTTCGTTAGAGATAAAGTACGCTCACCTACCTTGATTCTACGCAACCTCCGTCAAATTCGCAGATTGATCGATTTCCCTTGCATGACTCTTCTTGTATGACTATATCATATCTTCTCTCATTTTCTCAAGACTTGATTATTGTCTTAGTCTATTTTCCAACTCACCTAAATCCACCCTTATTCCTTTACAAAACATCATCAACGCAGCCGTCCGAATTCTCATGTCTTCGTCGTTTTGATCCTACACCCCACAATCTTGATTCTTTCGATTTGCCTACCATTTATTGTCGTTTTCAAATTCGTCTTCTCATTGCTTTCCTTGTTGTTTTCGTACCTTGTTGCTGCTCCTCTCTCGTGGAATCATCTACCAATTCATATACGCCAATCAATTTCAATTCCATGTTTCAAACGCCAAATCCGATACCATTTAAACAATTTAAGAAATTTATCTATATGACGTTTGATGTTTTTTTAGTTAGTGGACTTGTAAGCGTGCAGTTGGCATGCATTTGCCACTTTAAATAAATTATATTATTTATGTTTTAATGCTTTAATGTTTTATCAGTGAGATGTCGCTATCTTTTTCTCGGTTTGATTGCCACTTATTGTTTAAGCATTCAAGAAAAATCAATAAAATCAAATTAAAAATAAACTATTTAAATTATGAATTTTGAGGCAGGGTTTTGACCATTTTTAAAAGTAAATCAAAATAAACTTTTTAATTTCAATTAACAAGTCAGCTTGAAAATAAAAGTAAATAAAAGTAAATCAAAATCACTTAACTTTTTAATTTCAATTAACAATCCAGCTTGAAAATATATTGAAGATAAATTAACGGTTAATGTCGTCATTTGGCAAGGAAAATTTCATCCGTGCGAATAATAGAGTAATAATTATTATCAGTAAAAGTTAATTTAGTTTTAATATAAAACCAAATGCATCATCAAACGTTCAAAACTCATCTGTCTTGTATTAAGCTAAAATGGTATTTAAAAACAGTGCATTTTACCGTCATTGTAATTAATAGGATCAAAATAAAAATACGTTTGTTTTGAATTTTCATGTTTCTGGGTTTATCTCTCAAGACGATTTTTATCATGAGACTTAAATAATATGTGAAATGGTCTCTCGATAGTATCATTAGACGCGGATATAAATTATTCACTAACTCGCATGTTGTACGCAGAGCGTATCGTAAAGTTAGGTGTGTATCTACCGACCTCGCTTACTATATCTAGATTGATTGCGATGTATAAGATTGCCAAAAGTTATAACGGATTCCTTAATGAACGTGGAATTCTTAATAGCAGTTGTCAATGTAGTCATAATTTATCTAAAAATCCGAGATCATAGAAAATGTCCGTGTGCACAGACTGTTGCCTCGAGCCTTGAAAGTGTAGAACAGGTTACATGAAGAGTTGGTATGCACAAGGAGTTCCAAAAATCAGTCCGCAATTGGATTGCGGCTCCTGATCAATGCAGCATTCGAACTTCATACCTTGAAGAATCTGACAGTTTTTATTTTACTTTTTTGTCGTTCATTTTACTGTAACGCAGTTGTTGATGAGCAGGCTAAACAGCCCTTGCGGATAAACCCTTGTGTTGTAGTAATATTTTCTTTGACGTTCCTACTAATTCTTATTTCCATTTGAAATTTCCACGATTATTATTTGAAACAAGTATTATCTCATGGACTATAATCTAAGCACTGAGATTCCATCAGGTTCGCTTCAAAATTGAAAGTCATCAATTCGATGTCGTGTTATTGGACAAGATTAACATTTATCTAGCTACTAAATTGATGTAGCGCACTCTCCCTCTAGCTCGATTCAAAGTTTAGTCGGTGCAATCACTTTTAAACGGCTTGACAGTAAGATCGTAAATTTATACAGATCCAATTTGCCATTCACACGTACATTCTGTGCATATTATTTAATTGTTTTGTGGCCTTTTCAATTAACCGCGTTTTTACAGTTTTTACTAGTCAACCAAAAAGTGTGAAAAGCTCTCTCTCTATGCCGCTGTCGGCAACGTAATCTTCTTCATCGTCGATTAAAATGTATGTTACAATACACTTTCCGTAAGTGCGGGATAGTTTTGTAGCGCGTACATCATGCCATCTGAGATCATATCTACAATTTAAGCGGACAGTCTATGTGGGGCACTGCCATACAACGACATATAGTCATCGCTGTAACACGATTTCACAATTGGATCATCATTTTACACTCTTGACAGGGGGCCTTCGATACTCTAAGGCTATTTTAGTATAAAATGTGTTGCATTTTACAAATTGTGCTGCACTGATGTACCGACTATACCATCATTATTATACCATATTAATATAATATTAATTATAAATAAATATTTTTAAAAATATCAATTTCATTAAATTTCCATAAATTTATAGGAACGAATAATGTGAAAAGAATTTATTCCAAAAAGTTACGATATTTCGATAGATCCTGCTATCATATTCAGGAATTAAAGAATAATTTGGAAAACTTGTAATTCAAGTATATGATAGCATGAGTTATCGAAATGTTGTGACTTGGAATAAATCACTTACTTTATTCGTCACCGTTTAAATAGGGAACTGAGCGTTTAAATTCTTTGCAGCAGTATTTTACTTATAAGGAAATTATATTAAATTTATAAATCATGGATTAAAAATATACAATTTTATACTTTTCTAAATCAGATCAGTTAACTGAGTCTATATATTTTGTAGTAATTTTTAAAAATGCAAATGTTTTTCAATTCAGATTTTTATAATTAAGTATTTTTTAAATGAAATAAAAATTTTTAGACTTCCTCAATCACGTATTCAATCTAACTACAATTAAGTATATTTAGTAATTAATTATGACATAAGATTTTTTAAATATTAAATAAATATTTTAATCTTAAGATTTTCTACAATTCATTTTTTATTCTTGAAGTATATTTTTAACTTAACTCAGGAGGAACCGGTATCTAATCAGTTTTCGGTCCTCTGAGTCTACATATTCTGTACTATGTATGAATTTTTTTAAATATTTTAACCTTAAAATTCTATATAATTCAGATTTTTATAGGTTAAGAATTTTTAAAAATTTTATTTTGACTCTATACCACTGCTATTCTATAAGGTTTCACCCCAATCCAAAATAGCAGCGATGCCAAATGCTTTCTGATGTAAATAAAAATATTTTTATATTAAAATTGTCTACAATTAAGATTTTAATAAAGCAATAATTTTTTTAAACTCAATTTCTATTAATTGAATAATAAATAATATATGATGTACCGGAATTAGGATTAGAGGTTACCTTGATTTCCTGGAGGAACTGCTATGTTATCAGGCTTCGACGACCTTTTTTGACCCAACATTTCATATCAGTTGACTATTGAGACGAATGCACCGGAACTGAATTTTAGTTTATGACTGAGTCTACGTATTTTGTACTATAAAGTTGCAGAGGAAATATTTTAATCTTAAGATTTTATGTCTTGATCATATTTATATAAAGTAAGAATTTTTAAAACTCAATTTTTATGAATTGATTAATTAATAATATACGATGCATCGAAATTAAGATTAAAAGTAATCATGAACTGTTTTTTTATCAGGTTTCTGTTAATATTCCTCGATCCAACATATCAGTTAATTGAGTTTACTTATTTTGTAGTTTATATAAATTTGCAGAAGAAATATTTTAATCTTAATATTTTCTACAATTCAAATTTATATAAAGTAAGAATTTTTAAAAACTCAATTTTTATAAAATCATAAATAGATAATATATAATGTACCCAGAATAAAAATAGTAGATGATCTAAAGGAACAGCTATGTTACCAGGTTGCGGCCCCTACTTAAAATAGCAGCGAGGGCAAATGCTAATTATGTATTTCTCTAATGTAATTTTATTATCTAGAATAATTTGAAATATGTTTTGATGACACAGTAGACATTTTAAATAGATAAAGTTTCGTGATCCTTTTTTGATTTAGCATTTTTCTTTGATTAAAAATTGACCCTGTCAATCACTAACATTTAAATTTACTGATTTAAACTTTCCTATAATAGTCTACATTTCGCAATCCTCTCTTGATGACTGGATGAACATTAATTAATCAATATATCTGTATTTTAAAAGTCAACAAGTGTGTGCAACATGGAACATCGTATTGCATACTAGGATCCAATGCGATAAACCACATGGGATCATAAATATTAAACTGGCATATTTTTACCAAAACATTTAACTGACATATTTTTAACAAAACATTTAATTGACCATGATTTATCTAGAGAAATATGGTAAAATACATTTCCTTAGCTATCTACGCGAATAGTGACTCGTTTATGATTGCTAACCTGCATATTATCTAAAATATAATCCGAGTTTGAAGTGGACTTGTGAATATTATGGGCTAGCTGTCTCTTAGCATATGTCTCTTAGCAATATGTTAAGGGCTAGCTGTCTATTAGCATATTATGTAATGATGTATTTAATGTAGTTACGCTATTAATGATGTCGGCGCTAACGATTTTCATCATTAACGCGTTATTAATTTATTAGTGATTTATTTAACGGATGCAGGCTTTCACATGTCAACGAGTTCGTATAATCCATAATTCTCGCTTATTAACTGCTTTGATTTTAATTGGTATCGCAATGAATGCTTTCTCGCAATATATTTATATTGTCCAATGATACATTATATGTGCTCTTATGTTCTACAGGGCGCTTAAACATCTAGAGAAAGGATAAATTAAGGATTATTTTTTTACAAATTTTCGGCTATTGTAATAGCCTTTTTCAAGTCGTATGCTTTACAGCATATCTCTCTCGATGGTTAAACGCTGACTTTAAATTGTAATTGCATTGTAGTTCATTAACGCATTATTCTCTAACCCAATATATATTCGCACGATTTGATAAATTTGGTGGCAATTTTCTCAAAAATATAACACTAGTCAAGACTTTACGGGAGTAAATTTAAATAAATTCAGTTTGTATAATTTCTAAAAATATCTCATTATTTAAAAATCCGCCTTTGCGTAAAATGCGCCTAACGAATATTTGAGCAATTCTATTCAATATAATTTCAGTAACATATAATTTTAATAGCATTGATTAATAAGATAGTAGACAACTCCATTATTCGTTAATCCGTTTTAAAATCTGTTCTTTGCTATTGAAATATTCACTGTATCTATTAACCACTTTACAGACCTATTCGGTATGTTAGCACGTCCATTATCATATAATTATTATTGTCAACCAACGGTCGCAATTAATATTGTTCAACCTTTAATTTTAATGGATCGACGAAGATTAATTTTTCATAAAAATAGTTCGAAAATCGATTTTTCGATTTTAGCTGTTAACATTTTCATGATTTTATTTAATTTATCGACATTGACATCGATTCGAAATCGTTATTCACACGAGCGCTTGAATATTTTTTTTATTAAATTTTAAATTTAACTAAAATTTGCCAATAATTTTAATCTTTTTTATTCTGCTAAATTTATCATGTATTTGTAGATCGAAAGACGCAATGTCAAACAATCCGGGTACTTTTTATTTATTATTGCATTTATACCAACATTAACGTTCAATATTGTTAAGTAAAATGTTACAATTTAAACTAAAACTATAACATTTTTCGATTTTTGCAATTCGCAATCTTAAAGAACGGACATTTTTACAGTTGGTTTTGAAATTTAGTTGAAAAGGTATTTGTAGTTCACATTGCATTTGACATAATATCACGTAAATAATTAGTTAAGCTAATTATTTAGCTTAACTAATATGATATTTGTCTAATTTCACTAATTTTTAGGAATTTCAAATCTAGATATTTATTTGCAAATTAACAATTAAAAATGTATATTATATTTTTAAATTTAAAATCTTAATTATAAAATATACATCAGTATATTTTACAACAAAACTTTATAAATTTAAAAAAATTCACAAATCTAGTTTGAACGGAAATAATTCAACTTGGATACAAAAATAAAATGCTGCATTTGAAATGTAAACACTTTGTTAATCAGTTTGTAGCACAGATCGGATAAAATTTAATTAAGTTTAATTAAATCATTTTATTTGATTGTACAATTAATTTACGAAAGTTACAAATTTAACCATCTTCCACCCCCCATTTTATTCGGTTTCACATTAAAATTTTAATAACTTGTGGTATAATTATTTGTCTACTTGGCAAATTTTAATGTGATACTTTGTTCTATTTGCCCATTATCAAATTATAAATATTAATATTTAAAAATATTATATTTACATTTTAAATAATTTACTAAATTATAGTATATTTTGTATATATAATATATTAATATACATTATTTATAATATACTACACTACAATATATTAATATATAATGTATAGTAATTTATATTGATAGATTATATTAATGCTATCATATTTTTGTAAAATTATAATATTAAAATATTTGTTTATGTAATATTATAATATTTAATTACGAAAAAGTATTAATTTGTAATCAAATTAAATGTCATTTAGATTGATTTATTTGTATGTTCTATCCATATAATATCAATAAATATCAATATATTAATCAAAATAGATATTCATATCATATTAACAATATTTGTATAATATTAACAATACCCATATAATATTAATGATATATATTAATGGCAATAAACATCCATATACTATTAACATGATTTCATAAGTAAAAACTAAATTTAATTGAAATATACTCTAGATGTGGAAATGATATAACGCCTGACACTTTATTAATTAACCTGACACTTTATTCACATTGCTATTTTCGTATGCAAAGGATATAGCAAAGTGATCACTGGGGTATATAAATGGAAGGTATATGTATATGTTATAAATAAGCAGCATTGATGAATGCGTGACAAATTATGATTATAATTATATTATACGCGTTTTAAAGTAATCATTCAACTCAATTTTCAGCTAGTCTGATGAAGGAACTAAATTCAAGTACAAACCATTGCACTTCAACTTTTGTTTTATATCCTGTAGATGAAAAATTATTACAAAATAATGTAATAAATGAAATAATACTATATTTGAACAATACCGATTTGTTTCTTAAAATAATTACATCAACAGCCGATTTGCTTTTTAAAAAATGTCAACAAAAATTATAACTGATGATACGTTGTTTCCATAATTTTGTCATAAAGTTTAATTTGATTTTTTTATCCCATTGATCTTATTGATGATATCTTATTAATCCACATTTGTCGTTTTTCTCAATCTTTTTGTCTCTATAATTTTATTGATACTATTTGAATCCACATTTATCTTTGATAATTTGTTTTCGTGCGATCTTCATAGAACGACAGGTCACCGTCACTTTATACATTTGTGTATCTAAATTGTTTTTATAAATACACAAAATGCTTTAAAACTTCACCTTTTGACTTTTTATAGATATCGTTGTTAATGATATGTAACAATGGCCTTTATAAATTGCCATTTTGAAATAACATTATAGCCTACATTGCATCAAAAAGCATATCCTGAAATTAAATCATCTATTTTAAAAGTGTCACTCGATCTTTAAAGATCGAGTGAAAGTTTAAAGATCTAGTGTTAGCCAATAAACGCATATGAAACAAATAATTAAAAAAAACATTTGAATTTTATAGAAATCTAAAATATTTTTTACTCTAACAATCACGACACGATTATTGTTTGAGAAATAGTCGGTCAACAACTAAATGTGTTCGAACAAATTTCAATAGACCAGTGAGTTTATTTTTTAAATATAAATAATTTCTTTTTGCGCAATTTACAGACAGTCCACTGCTTCCCGCAAATGGGGCATTTATGTAAATGTCAGTTGTGAGTAATTGTTGATCCTCTATTTTATGCTCGTTCTTCTGTATCGTCTTTGCGATACAATTGAGACGCAGGAATTCGAGTTGCTCGAATGCACATTGAGACTGTTCGAGCGATTGCAATGCTGAATATCGTGCGCACATGTGAAACACAATCAGAATATTGACGTCCCGTTCGCATCGAATTTTTTGCTGCTATCCAGCTGATTACTTGTGAAGCTTCTCTCCCGATTCCTCCAGTTGTTGAGAAGATCATCGGCAGGAATATCCCTCTCTCCACCTCATGTATTCGCTCTTGATATTTGGCATGCTTCCGCTGTGAATGGTATGCGTGGGATTCAAGGGGATTTCGGTTAGCATATGATGGTGATAAATGATTGTAGACACACATATCCATAAAGGATCGAACCATCAATCCACCAAAGAGGCCTCTACACGATATATCTGAGCGCGCATTTACATCCCTGCTTGTTGTAGATATTTCGAATCGGTGCGCTTCGCTCACCTCTTGCAACACAGGTTCTAATGTGACTTCTCTGCACGATCTTTCAAGCTCTTTTGCTAGCACATTTCTGATATGGTCGTGTCGTAGAATACTCGTACCTCCATGTTTACATGAGAGTGCGTGGGTTGTGGTATAGTCTCCACCACATACACATTTCTTTGGACAACCCTGTGCCTGTAATCCATATCGTACGCAAAGAGCATCGTGAAATTCCAATGCACTCAGTCTACGGTTTAACGATGAAGTAGGATACGCTTGTAGCCATTGTGATGTACCTTTTTCCCTTATATATCTTATTGTTGATTTATGTTCTTCGCTCAATTCCAACATTAGTTTCAGTTCTTTCTCGGTGTTTAATATTTTTTATTCTCGGATTGCAATCGCGACTTATATTTGTTTTTCAAATAGCTCGATGCCGTTTATTCCTTCCAATAGTGGTTTGCACATCTCTCTTGAGCGTCTATATTCTTAGTCGTATTCTAGTGGGTTCTTAACTGCTAAACCTTTGTGCTTGGTTGGCAGCGTAAACACTTACGTTAAAACTCCACTTGTATTTCGACCGATTATTTTCGGAAGGAATTCGTGTGCAATACTATTCCATAAGGGTTGGAACAACGTTGAATCCATTTGACAAACTCGAGTGATATATTGCCACTTATGTTGCAACCCATTGAAGTAACTGATATATGCTATTTGCGGATCGATGTCGGCTATTTTAACTAAATGTCGGATTATCCAAATCCACTTATCCACCTTCGATTCAATAAAGCGCTTTGTGAACTCCTTCGTGCCACATGGTGCTCCTAGCGTGGTAATCCCCTCACATGTTATATTAATATTATTATGAAATATCAACTTCGCATTGGATGTTTTAAAGAATTTTTGATTCTGACATTAGCTTATCCAACTCTTTGCGTTCCCACATCGATATTCGTCTTTCTAGCGTCTTGCGAAGGGCACTTGTTTTCCTGATCCCAATTCCCTGGGGCATTGTTTGAATGAATATTGTTGCAAGCTTTAATGCATTGTTTTTATCATCTTCCGTTTGTGCAGCTTCCCTATAAAGATTAGCCAAGACAACCAGTGAGTTTAATAATAAGATTTTATTAATAAACAAACATAAATGAAATAAACACGAGTTAGACAAACAGAAAATAAGTTCACTTTTCTACTTTATCTTCACTCTGTAATAGTCTTCTATTCCATTTACGGCCTCAAATTTATAGGGATCTGACCTCCCCTCAACCAATCCAACACGCCGCCTTCTGATTGAATTACCCGGGGTCTTTCACCCCTTCCCCGAAGTGTCCAATCGGCGCGTACTATGCTGGGTAAACGCGAGACGAGGAGCTTAAGAAACCTTAGCCTTTGCTCTGGGGACGTCCTCTTAAAAAGAAGACTAATCCCGAGATAGCCCAAGTGCCCCAAAGGCGCATCTGGGTTTTCCCTTTCAACGACAGATGCTAGGCCCGTTTCAGAGCCCCCTAGCTCTCTTCAGTATACGTTTGAGTCTATCTGGGTCAGCTTTCGCCGATCAGTTTACCGAAACAGTGATCCCCAGGTATTTTACTCGACTTGTGAAGGTGGGGAGTGGATCAGAGGCAAAAATGGAGGAGAGCGCAGAGAGTGCTAATCTCTTGAGTTTTGTTTCGTAGCAGGGGTACCATGAAAGACGACCACCTGCGATTTAGCGGAGTTTAAAACAAGGTTGGACTTGGGCAAGTGGTCTTTTAATATTAAAAAGAAGCGGCTGATGTCCGAGACTACGTCTTTGCACTTGCGTTTAATGAACAGGGCTATAGTGTCATCAGCGTACACCACTAGACGTTGATCACGTTTAAATATTTTGAATAGATTGATGGAGGCAGCAAGATATAAGATAGGAGAGAGGGGAGCCTTGACGGGCATCAGGGTCGTCGTAATAAAATCGCTTGGTGTACAGCAGTATCTCCACTCTGTTAACAATTCTCGCAGACAACCGATTGACCTGAGAGAAGAGATAACAAAGGGAATGGCGATGCGGTCAAATGCAGCGGAAAAATCATGGAAACCAGTTTTAGCGAGTTGATGACTATTCTCCTGACAAAATCGATGCACTTCACCAACCTCTGAGTGGACCGAGCGACCTTTGACAAACCCATGGAAACCAGGTGGGATTTAATTTTGCTTACTCAGATGATCGTAGATTCTACGCGCAAGCGCTTTTTCGTAGATCGAGACGAGGGAATATTGAATCGAAATAGGCCGTAGGTCTTTAGGACAAGAGACCGGATACCGTTTAGGTAAAAAAATCCTTTTACTAATATTGATGCCGGCCACATCGGATTGGGTGGCTAATAGCATTGTGACGGCAACCTCCCTTCTTTGATCGGCTGTCAAAAGCTGACAGAGACTAGAAGAGAGTGGAGCGACGGATTTGGAGGTGCCGGAAGAGGCCCTCTGTCGTTGAGAATATCTGTGACAGATAAGTCTCTACTCCTGAAGTATCCCTAAGTCGGAATTGGTTGGGGTGATTGAGTGGCTCCATAGTTTTGTTGGGCTGGTGACTTCTCCAAAACGTTTCCAAGGCATATACTACTGATCCAACCCAATGCCCTATTCTTCCAACAAACAAACTTCTCTTTCTTGAATATCTTCCAAAAGGAAGACTGTGAAGGGTCAAGACGAGCAATACTCGCCCTATCCCTACTCAGCTAGAATCAATATCTGGTGCACCAGTATTCATTTGAGAGGGTCTGTCTGGCGGAAACAGAGATATTATGGAGGTTCAGCAGTTTAGCTAGGACTTTGCGTTTTGTCCGAGTGGAACTGAAAATGCGACCTTTATAGGTTGTCGAAAGCAACGCAGTAGCTTGCGAAGAGAGGTAGGAATTAAATTTGGTTAAACTCCCATTCCCAATTCGGGAATAGCGTTGGATAGCTGCCTGGAAGAAAGCCACTCTGATCGGGTCAAAGTGGAATCTTCTACGAAGTAGCGTATCCTCTTCTATCCGTCAGCGAATTAGATCATGAGAGGTTGACAGATGTTGTCGCAACTGCTCCATACAGAAGAGTTTTAACAACCACCTCTCATGGAGCAATAATAAGTCGAGGATAGAATTTGTTGATGTGCAATGGAAGGTAGGGGCCGGTGATTTGTGAATAAAATAACCGTTCTTGGCTCTGCGGAGTGCTGCATTAATTCAACGACCAATTCTGTCGTTAAAGTCACCTAGTACTATGTCATAGTCGCTATCAGTAATACTGTCCAGGAGGTCACGGTTCTTGTGAACCTCCCCTGGTTGGATGTAGACATTGGCTAGACTGAGGCGTTTACCGTTCTTAATGATTGAAACTACCAAACAATACAGGGCTGGACAAGAGTAATTTAGCAAGAGGGAGGATCTTAATGAGCACTTAACTAAGGTCAAGAGTCCTTGAGATGAAGAGGAATGAGGTGGGATTTTGTACGGAGTATAGTCGGAACAAATATGCTTTTGGATAAATCAAGTAATGTACTGAGGGAGACGGATAAACCGCGTTTCAGTCTGTTTAATGAGTATGTTTTAGCTTGGACAATTGTGGCTAAAGTAAATTTAAATCTGACAAGCTGACGGCACAACGGCTATCTATTACTTTATAAAGAAAAACAATGAAATGTAGAGTTTCCTTTAATCAGCAACCGTTCGCAAAGTTCGTTGCAATAACTGAGGCCACGAAAACTAAAATTTGAATCCAAAATAAAACTTTAAAAGTTCTAAATAGAAGAAAGATCAGGGTATTTCAGAATTTGGATAACAATTGCTTTTAAACAAAACATTTTTTGTTTGAAAGTTTTTTTGATTATTTTTGTTTTTTTTTATATCTGCGTAAAATACTCGATTGTACTAATTGATAATCATATCAACTGGCTTTTGATAGCATTTGAGTATATGTTTACATTTTAATAAACTTTTTTGATTTTGGTGATTTATTTAATGTATTTCGTTAATTTCATGTGTATTTTATATTTCAAACAATTAATTTTATTCTTCTAGTTGTTGCACAATATTATCCTTACAGGTATTGTTCCTATTCTTGATACAGCACGACGCTACTAATCAGCCTGAGTGGGTATCATCAGTTGCTGACCCAGACCTATTCGCGATACAGAAATCCTGAGTTCAAATCCGATCATCACCAGTGTACGAAGAAAGCAGATATAAAGAGTCTAAACGTGAAATGTAAACTGGGTCAGCAGCTGATGAGACCAACACAGGCTGATTAGTAGCGTCCTGCCGTATCAAAAATAAGATCAATACATGTGAGCATAATATCGTGTCACAATCGGAAAAAATTTCAGCTCACAGATGTATTCAAGTTAAATTAAGAACATTCGTTGCAAGTTGCAGCATGAAAAATCAGTGATCCGGCTAGCAGATCACACAACTAGGTAGGTTTCTAATTGATCGTTAGAATACGATCCCCTACCAAAAATCAATATACAGAAATGAGTTCTAATATTCAATAATTTAATGTTCAATATACAGAAATGACGTCTTGAGTTCGAATGCGATCAGCACCATTGTATGGAGAAAGCAGAAAATAAGGGTCGAAACGTGAAATGTAGGTCTGGGTCAGCAGCTGATGAGACCTACTCAGACTTATTATTAGCGTCCTGTTGTATCAATAATGGGAACACTGTACCTGTGAGGATAATGCCGTGCCACAATCAGAAGAATTTCAGCTCACAGATGTATTCAAGTTAAATTAAAAACATTCATTGCAAGTGGCAGCATGAAAAATCAGTGATCCGGCTAGCAGATCACACAACTAGGTAGGTTTCTAATAGATCGTTAGAATACGATCCCCTACCAAAAATCAATATACAGAAATGTATATCTACACCACTGGAGCTACCAGCTGAGTGGATGTAGCGTTGAATCGCGATACAGACGTCCTGAGTTCGAATCCGATCAGAACCATTGTACGGAGAAAGCAGAAAATAAGGGTCGAAACGTGAAATGTAGGTCTGGGTCAGCAGCTGATGAGACCCACCCAGACTGATTAGTAGCGTCCTGCTGTATCAAAAATATTATGAATACTTGTGAGGATAATTCCGTGCCACATTCAGAAGAATTTCAGCTCACATATGTATTCAAGTTAAATTAATTCTATTTTCAAATAAAATTGATATAGTGAAAGGAACATCTTTATATGCTAGAAACAGCTCATAAAATGTTACTTTTGACGCTGTTCACCTCAATCTGATTTTTTTTTCAAAATATTTCGTTTTTAAAATTATTGAAATTTTTGTTAACGCCCGGCTAACAACACGAAAATAATTTTTGTTGTTGATGTTGAATGTTTGCTAACGATAAATTTTTGATCAATAATTTTTCATAAATAAAAAGAGTTGATTTGTTCCATTTTCAATAAATCAGATAACTGAGTCTACGTATTTTATAGATAAATAAAGATTAATAATAAATAATTATAAAAGATTTTATAAAATATATGTTTATATCAAGTTAAAACTTATAATTGAAATTTAAAATGTCAATTTTTATGAATTGACTAAATAACATACGATGTATCAGAATAAGGATTGGAGGTGATCACGAGGAACTGCCGGTCTATCAGATTTCGACAACTATTACATAGATTAATTACATAGATTCCTATACCTCTACCCAACATATTAGCAGTGTCAAATACGCGCTAATGACGTATATCCTCTGATGAAATTTGATTATTCAAGAGTTTTAATTCTTGGGGATGCATCGCCAAAACCAATTTCTTTTGACTCGAATGCGTTATTATCCGATAACAAAATAAAGTTTTAGGAAAATGGACAGTTTCGTACAAACTCAATATAAAATAATGAATATCTTGTCTAAAATCAAAAAAGAATAACAACATCTTCAAAAGAAGAGTTGTGATGAAGTGTCAACATAAAGTATTCAAACCTAAATTTGATATATCAATAAGAATAAACATCAATATGAAGTTTATTTTATAACATAAAAGAAACATCTAACATCTAACATATCATTTGGAAATGCGAGATACTCTGATCAAGACATTAGCACAACAAAGTTCTTGGATTTAAAATAATCAATGACAAATTAAAAATTGAGGAAAATAACAAAATGTTCTAATTAATGCATTAAACAATTATCATTTAACAAATGTCATTTTCAATAAAATTTCTCATTTAAGGTGTAAAAAATAATTTTTGTATCAAATTACAATATCAACTAAAATTATTTTGTCGAGCTGTTGAATATATTCGTTATCATATAATGTGGATCAGTGATACATGAGTCAAAATCTGAATAATCAGAGACCTCCGTTGTGCAGCAAACACTGATTATTTGTTTGCTTAGTATTGATGACAAGTGAGATTGTATTTCTACTTTTGTAGAAATATTATATTATTATAATATTAGCATTATTTTAAAAAAATGAATCAAATCAGCTAAATTAGCTTACGTATTTTATATTATTTATAAATTAAAAATAGTGCTAAATAAAATTCAAATAATTAAATAATAAATAAGGATAAATCATAAATGATTAGTATAAGATTTTATATAAAGTTAAAATTTATAATAATAATTTAAAATAAGTCAATTTCTATGAATGGAATAATAAATAATATAAGATGTATAAGAAAAAGGATTAAAGATCATCAGGAGGAACTGCTTAAAAACATATTTAATAAGCGTCACGAGTAACATTTTGCAACACAACATATAAGACAAATATACTATATAAGACAAATTATACTTTTTATAATTCAATCAACAGGGATATAAATGTATTTTCTGATTAAATATTAATTATTAAGAACTTTTAGCATTTACAAAATCATAAAAGTCATATTGATTTTTGAACCATTTCCTTTATTGTTTGATAATTGTAATTATCAAACAATAAAGGAATTTTGATGATTGTAATAATAATTTCAATCCCATAATGCTTTAAATATTTTAATATTTATTACCATAATGTATTATTATGTGGATTGAATTGCCCTCCCAAAGTTGATACGCTTACCATGATTAGGTAACTAGCAAAATCGAGGTGACATTAACCGACGTGACATGTTGTTTGGATACAAATGGTTAGTTGCAGTGACGAATAAGTGATTCCGTATAGCATGGAAGAGTGGAAAGCTCTTAGAAAGGGATTTAACGTGCCCAAATATGTTGGCAAATAGCCATGCATAGTTCGTGACCACATTGTGGATATTGGTATATGCTGAGGGATTAAACAACATAAGTGTCATCGTTTCGACCGATGTATTCATATGTCGGTGGTTATCAAGATGTGTTGGGAATTGGTCCATCATCCACAAATTTCTTCCATAACTTACGAAGCGAACTTTGTTGGGCCACCCTTTGACCGGCGCATAGGTTTATTACTTTGCCAACGTATAATGAATGTTGTATAAAACGGAAATTAGGCGTGTATGCCGGATGCAATCGTAATATCAGTATGCTAGTCGATTTTTTATAATGTTTTTATTTTCAATTTTATGTATTTTGGTGTTTTAATCAGGAAGTTTAGATAGTTTTATGAGCAGGGAAATACATTCAGAATTTATTATTTTAAATTTGAATTGCATATACCTTCTTGATATTTGTAATTATTTTGGAACCAATAATAAATTGAAATACTGATAGCATTTCTGAGACTTCTGTCATCGTATTATGGAAAATTATATAATACATTGTTAATTATATTGTATATTACAGCATTATATAATTTTTAAATGACTATTCGCTGTTTCGTAAATATTATTTAAGACAGTTAGTAAATAATCCATGCAAAATATTATATTATATTATCATATTATATTATTATATGTATAATTTTTAGATTGAACAGTAAGAGAAGCAAAGGGGTTAAAGAGTGTAAAGGGGATAAAAATTAGTTAAAGTGGGTTGATGAAGTAAAAATGTAAGTATTAATATTTCCTCATTACATCCAAGCATCTACTCATTATATCAAAATAATCGTATAATTGTAGTATAATTTGTCATATATTTTGTCATATAACTTCTCTTTTATCCCACTATACCACATTTTATCTCATTTACCCAAATGACATTTCTTGTGTCCCATTTACACCCTTTAACCAACCTTGCCCTTAAATTTTATTTACTCTATTTACCACATTAATATATTAATGTGGTAAATAGAGTAAATTAATAATATTAATAATTAATAATATATTTATAATATATTAATATATTATA